>CAUYTI010010800.1:0-10778 GCA_963575145.1 Galago senegalensis | reverse complement strand
CCTATTTAACAAATGGTGCTGGGAGAACTGGCTGGCAACCTGTAGAAGACTGAAACTGGACCTACACCTTTCACCATTAACTAAGTTAGACTCTCACTGGATTAAAGATTTAAACTGAAGACATGAAACCATAAAAATACTAGAAGAAAGTGTAGGGAATAGAATTGAAGAAATTGGCCTAGGTGAACATTTTATGAAGAGGACACCCCGGGCAATTGAAGCAACATCAAAAATACACTATTGGGACCTGATCAAACTAAAAAGCTTCTGCACAGCCAAGAACACAGTAAGTAAGGCAAGCAGACAGCCATCAGATTGGGAGAAGATTTTCACAGGTTATGTCTCCAACAAAGGTTTAATAACCAGAATCCATAGAGAACTTAAACGTATGAGCAAGAAGAAAACGAGTGATCCCATCTCAGGATGGGCAAGGGACTTGAAGAGAAATTTCTCTAAAGAAGATCTGCGCACAGCCTACAGATATATGAAAAACTGCTCACCATCCTTAACCATCAGAGAAATGCAAATCAAAACTACTCTGAGGTATCATTTAACTCCAGTGAGATTAGCCCATATCACAAAATCCCAAAACCAGAGATGCTGGCATGGATGTGGAGAAAAGTGAACACTCCTACACTGCTGGTGGGAATGTAAACTAATACGTTCCTTTTAGAAAGACATCTGGAGAACACTTAGAGAACTAAAAATAGACCTGCATTTGACCCTGCAATTCCTTTATTAGGTATATTCCCAGAAGACCAAAAATCACATTACAATAAAGATATTTTTATCAGAATGTTTATTGCAGTCCAATTTATAATTGCTAGGTCATGGAAGAAGCCCAAGTGTCCATCAATCCACGAATGGATCAGCAAACTGTGGTATATGTACACTATGGAAGAGTATGCAGCCATAAAGAAAGATGGAGACTTCGTGTCCTTCATGTTCACATAGATGGAGCTGGAAAATATTTTTAGCAAAGTATCACAAGAATGAAAGAAAGAGTATCCAATGTATACATCCCTATTATGAAATTAATTTATAGCTTTCATATGAAAGCTATAACCTAAGAATAGCCTAGGAATATGGGGAGAGGGGAATGGGTGCAGAGAGGGGGATCAGAGGGATAACTTCTGTGGTTTGTCTTACAAGGGTACAAGTGAATCTTTCTAAGAGTAGAATATGAACGTTTTAACACAATAACTAAGAAAATGATATGAAGGCTATGTTAACCAGTTTGTTGGAAATGGTTCAAATTATATGTGAAAACATCACACTGTACCCCAGAATTTCATTAATGTACATAGTCACCATTGAATTAAAAAAAGCAGTTTATCGTCCCAAAAAATCCAAAAAACCAAAATTGATAAACCTTTATCTAGCCTAAATAGAAATAGAAAATTAAAATCCCTAATTTCATCAATCAGAAATGACAAAGGCAACAAAACAACAGACACCTCTGAGTTTTAAAAAAACTCTTAATGAATGCTACAAAAAACTCTATTCTCAGAAATGTAAAAATCTCAAGGAAATTGACCAATGCTTGGAAGCCTACCACCTTCCTAGATTTATCCTGAAAGAATTAGAAATGTTGAACACACTTGTATCAAATACTGAAATAGCATCAATTATATGAAATCTTCCAAAAAAGGAGAGTCCTGTAACAGATGGCTTCACATCAAAATTCTATCAAATCTTTAAAGCGGAACTAGTACCTATATTACATAACCTTTTGAAAGCATAGAAAAAGAAGAAATACTTCTCAACACATTCTATGAAGAAAATATCATCCTGATCCCGAAACCAGAAGAAGACCCAACAAGAAAAGAAAATTATAGACTAATATTACTAATGAATATTGATGTGAAAATATTCAACAAGATCCTAACCAACAGAATCCAGCATTACATCAAACACAACCATGTTAGTTTTATCCCAACATCTCAAGGATGTTTCAATATACATAAATCTATAAATGTAATACATCACATAAGCAAAATGAAAAACAAAGACCATATGATTCTCTCAATAGATGTAGAAAAGCTTTTGATAATATCCAATATCCTTTATGAACAGAACACTTAAAAAAATCGGTATAGAAGAGACATTTCTTAAACTGATAGAGGCCACCTACAGCAAACTCACAGCCAATATCATATTGAAAGAAGTAAAATTGAAATTATTTCCACTCAGATCAGGAACCAGGCAAGGTTGCCCATTGTCTCCACTGCTTTTTAACATTGTAATGGATGTCTTAGCCATCACAATCAGGCAAGAAAAGTCAATTGAGAGCATCCAAATAGGAACAGAGGAGATCAAACTTTCACTCTTCACAGATGACATGATTCTATATCTGGAAAACACTAGGAATTCAACTACAAAACTCTTAGAAGGGATTGAGAAATACAGCAGTGTCTCAGGTTACAAAATCAATACTCACAAACCTGTATCCTTTATATATACAAACAATAGTCAAACTGAAAATATAGTCAAGGACTCTATTCCTTTTATAGTAGTGTCAAAGAAGATGAAATATTTGGGAGTTTGCCTAAGAAAGGACATGAAAGATCTCTATAAAGAGAACTATGAAACTCTGAGAAAAAAAATAGCTGAAGATGTCAACAAATGGAGAAACATACCATGCTCATGGCTGGGAAGAATCAACATTGAAAAAATGTCCATTATACCCAAAGCAATATACAATTTTAATCCAATCCCTATTAAAACTCCACTGTCACACTTTAAAGACCTTGAAAAAAATAATACTTTGTTTTATATGGAATCAAAAAAATCCTCTATTAGCCAAGACATTACTGAGTAATAAAAACAAATTAGGAGGAATCATGCTATCAGACCTCAGACTATACTATAAATCAATAGTGATCAAAGCAGCATGGTACTGGCACAAAAACAGAGAGGTAGATGTACGGAACAGAATAGAGAACCAAGAGATGAACCTAACTACTTACCATCATTTGATCTGCAATAAGCCAATCAAGAACATTCAGTGGGGAAAATACTTCCTATTTAACAAATGGTCCTGGGTGAAATGGCTGGTGACCTGTAGAAGACTGAAACTGGACCCACACCTTTCACCATTATCAAAGATAGACTCTTACTGGATAAAAGATTTAAACTTAAGACATGAAACTATAAAAATACTAGAAGAAAGTGAAGAGAAAACAATTGAAGAAATTGGCCTGGGAAAATATTTTATGAGGAGGACCCCCTGGGCAATTGAAGCAATACCAAAAATACATTACTGGCATCTGATCAAACTAAAAAGCTTCTGTACAGCCAAAAACACGATATATAAAGCAAGCAGACAACCCTCAGAATGGGAGAAGATATTTGCAGGTTATATGTCTGACAAAGGTTTAATAACCAGAATCCACAGAGACTCAAATGTATTAGCAAGAAAAAAAACAAATGATTCCATTTCAGTGTGGGCAAGGGACTTGAAGAGAAACTTAACTGAAGAAGACAGGCACATGGCCTACAGACACATGAAGAAACTGCTCATTAGCTTTAATTATCAGAGAAATGCAAATCAAAACCACTTTGAGGTATCATCTAACTCCATTAATATTAGCCCACACCACTAAATCCCAAAACCATGGATGTTAATGTGGATGTGGAGAAAAGGGAACACTTCTGTACTGCAGGTGGGAATGCAAACTAATATGTTCCTTTTGGAAAGATGTTTGGAGATCACGTAGGGATCTAAAAATAGACCTGCCATTCGATCCTGTGATTCCTCTACTAGGTATATCTCCAGAGACCAAAAATCACTTTATAGCAAAGATATTTGCACCAGAATATTTATTGCAGCCCAATTTATAATTGCTAAGGCATGGAAGAAGCCAAAGTGTCCATTCACCTAGGAATGGATTAACAAATTGTGGTATATGTACACCATGGAATATAATACATTCTTAAAATAGATGGAGACTTTATCTCTTTTATGTTTAGGTGGATGGTTCTGGAACATATTATTCTTAGCAAAGTATCTCAAGAATAGAAGAAAAAGTATACAGTATACTCACCATACTATGAAACCAATTTATAAGCACCAACACTTCCACATGAATGCTATAACCCAACTACAGCCCAAGGTGAAGGGAAAAGAGGAAGGGGAGGATGGATGGAGGGAGGGTAATTGGTGGGACCATATGTATGGTGCATTTTACAAGGGTACATATTAAATCTACTAAGTGTAGAATATAAATGTCTTAACACAATAACTAAGAAAATGTGGTGAAGGTTATGTTAACCAGTTTGATGAAAGTATTTCAAAATGTATATAAAACCAGAACATTGTATCCCATAATTGCATTAATGTGCACAGCTATGATTTAATAAAAATAAAATACTAAAACAGAAGTAGATTAAATCTTAGAAAGAGACACAAAAATGATTTGACACTATGTAAATGATCTAATTTACATGATGGGCCCCAATAGATATTTAATTGATTCAATAATGTTTATTCATGACAGTGTAGCTGCATGCTACCAAAAGTAATAGATAAGTGAAAGCTCTCTGAAATCTGCACACTCTGATTCAAGGATTTCCCCTACGCAAACACATTCATCAACTAGTCACCTTTCATTTGTCATGCTTGGGCTCCAGAATAATAAAATGATTTTTTCATGCCTAGCTCAGTTGTTTGATATAGTTAGAACACAGCCTTGGGCTTTTGCTTAATTACCTTTCACAATAAATAACAAATTCTTCACATTTTCCATTAACTAGTAGAATCAGTTCGTAGTTTCTATTTCCCTGATTCTACATTAAAATTTTAATGTAAGCTTTAGGGAATTTTGTCACCATCTATGCTGTTTTCTCATATAATTTTACCACCCTATATGCTGTTTTGTGTTCATAAGCAAATGAAAAAGGAATACAGATTATGACATAATAAAAAGCAAGATTACATGATGAAAAGGAAAATAGATTTTATAAAAATAGAAATTATCCAAAATACAACTCAGAGAATTCTAAAATTTCATCACTGGACATTTTATGCTTTTTTTTTTGTTTGTTTTTGAATAATCAACCCATTAGTCACACAGAGAGAAAAACAGCACTTAAACAGCAGAATTACTTCTTCAAATGAACAGTTACTATGAAGGTGCAGAACAAAAACATATGATTAAAGCAAGACTATGAATAAATAAGTAAATATAACCAGTGGTGTTCATTGATTCCTATATTATCATATTTGATCACTCTAAATTCTAGTTTTCTATATTTTAAGTGTGTGTTATTAAGTAAGCCAACTTGAAGGCTTTTTTCTAATTAAGCTAATCTGATTATCTGAGAAAATATCCTTTAGCTTACCAGATTATCATTTTTACTTCTTTTTGAAGTTTTTGGCCTGGGCCAGGTTTGAACCCACCACCTCTGATATATGGGGCCAGTGCCCTACTCCTTTGAGCCACAGGCGCCGTGCTGTTTTTACTTTCAAATCTTTTTTGTTAATATACCTATATCAGTTGTTCTGTTTTATGTTTGTATATTCTCTCTTCCTATTTTTCTCTTGTCTCTTATTTTTAAATCTAGCCCTTCTATTTTATTTATGGTTTTTAATCTTTAAATTTCTTTTTTGGTTTTAGCATTCTATTTTTCTACTTCTTGTTGAAGCAGTATGTATGTGCGAGTTATTTGTTACGCTTTCTGATTTCCATTTTTCTTTTTTTGGATATAGATCTTGCTCTGACTCACAGGCTATAACACAGTGATGGTGTCATTATAGTTCATTATAGTCCCAACTCTAAGACTTAAGTCATCCACCCACTTCAGCTTCTGGGGTAGTAGGGACTTCAAGCATGTGCCTCCACTCTCCAAATATTTATGCTCATTATGTCTGTCACAACTTTATGTTTGTGAGACTAATCTATATTTTTGCCCACAAAATAAGCTCTTTTTATTTTGTGAAATATTTAATTATGAGAATATACCACTATTTCTTTATTTATTGTGTTATTTGTGTGGGGAGGTGAGTATATGAAATGTTTTGTTATTGAAGATAGTGCCATTATGGACATTATTTTACAGAGTATTGTTAATAAATGGTTGTTACTGGAAGAATGTATGTCTATCTGTATTGGACTCACCAGGTGGTATATTATCTATATGTTTACCTTAAGTAGGCATAAACCTTCTTTTTTTTTTGAAACTTATTATAGAACAAAATTATTATACTCACTTATAGCACTATAAAGAAAACTATTATAGTTTTCTATAATTATATTAAATAATTATAAAACTATTATAGTTTTCATTGATACATAATATTTGTAGCCATTTTTGAGGGAGTTACAATATTTTTCATATATGTGTACAATGTATAATTAAGAAATTAGGTTACAAAGATATCCATCACCTTGAATCTTTGTCATTTTTTGTGTTAGGTATATCTCAAATCTTCTCCATCAGCTATTTTGAAATATGCAATATATTGTAACTATAATCACTCTATTGTGTCTCATTCTTGTCCTTCAGATGAGAATGTGAACTTTGACAATTCAAATGATTTACTTCTCTGTGAATGTCTAGGAACAGCTGTGAAAGCACTGTGGGCTGTTGACTTTGGTATTATAAATAAATTTTAGTGTGTAGGTAAAGTCATAAATACAGAATCTGTGAATAAAAATTGATTAGATATACATGTATGTATACAAATACAAATAATACAAATATATATATAATACTTATACACATGCACAAATACATATATGGGTACACATATTGATATTATCTGTACATATAAACATAATAAATTAAGAAATAGCTAATTTTTAATTGTAAGTTATCAATTAAATTATTAATATGAAAGCAGTGTATTTTGACTCTGACATTTTAATAATTAGATTTATTCAAAGATTTTCCTTTCCATAATTATTCATGAGCTCATTTCAGCCTAATGTGACTTTCAGATGGTTTTATAGAAAAATAATTGAGGGAGAAACTCATAATATGACACTTTTTATTTAAAAACTTGAAAGTTGGAAATATTACTCTTTTCTTAAAACACTGAAGTAGATAAACTGAAAATAAACAAAATAAAATAAAACTTAAGAAGAAATACTACTGAAGAATAAAAGCAACTTATGCAAATTAAAATGTTTCAAATCTCACTTGATTGCTAACCAAAAGGATAAGGCTACTGCCCTTGGATAACTCGGAAATGGTCTACCCAGAGTTGTAATTCTATTATACATTAAACAAAGGCGGAACATAAACATCAATGTGTCTGTGTGACAGGGCTCATTATATATCATTAATCAATATAACATTTGAACGGAAATATCCTTTATCTTTTATCAAATTTTCTAAACAACAAGAAAAAGTACATTACATGCTCCAGGACTATAGCTGATAAGAGCTAATTAGCAATGATTTGCAAGGAGGATCTTTAAAAAGTGGGTTAGGATGAGGCAAGGACTCTCACTGGGAGGACAGACATTCTAGAATAAAGAAGTAGCCTAACAGGGAGCTAAAAAGAAATCAATCAAAGGACAATAGACAAGGGAACAGAAGTGCAATCCATCTAAGCCATGGGCATAGTGATAACTTATAAAGGAACATGTAAAAAACATGCGCTCTGAAACTCTAAATCAACAAAATAATAAATGTGTGTTCAGGAATATTTTGAGTATTAAAATCAATAAAATATAATCCAAAAGGCAATAAACCCATATTAGTATCCAAAATTAAATATTTTCACATTCTTGACCATTGTTACGTCAATATGTAACAACTTTTTTTCTACTCACCTGAAAAGCCTAACTGCACTGCAGCTCTGCTGATAACTGATAACTCCTCTCCCCCACTCAAGAATAGCCAGTACATGTCCATGCTGATGTGACAATGTAAGAAAAATATTGAGGCTAAATGCTTTTTAATTTTTGTTCTTTCAATAACAAGAAAAGAAAAAGATTCTGAGATTTGATGATTAAGTCTATTTTTACACTTGCAACTGAAAAACAAAATATATGTTCAAAATATTCATAATACTGCCATTTATCCCCGATTTGGCTAGTCTTACTAAGTATCTTTTTGTCTCAGCAGTCTTTTCTGTAAAATGAAGAAGTTGATCAAATTGCCCTACAAATTTCATGTATGCTGACATAAACATTAAAAGCAATTGCCAGGTCTTGTGGACATTCTAAATTATCTGTATTCACTACTATGTACAAATGTGTAAATTTGAAAGTAAGAAGTAGAATATGTACAAATGTGATAACTGGTTCAGAGTTGTTATTTACCAAATGTTTTGCATTCAACATTTGATTCAATCTAAGAATATCACACATTCTGTTAGATGAGACAGAATGGGATTTGGGAGGTATATTGCTCTGTAAAAGTAGAAAAAAACCTGTAAAAGTAGAAAAGTACTATGACCTTAATAGAGTAATCATGACATAAATAAAAATATATGAAAACTGCCTGCTCATGAGTAGTACATACAGCCTTAAAAACAGTTCATGCAATAACAAAATAACACATTAAAAATTCAAAAGGAATAGATTGTAATGTAATTTTAGTCATTTCGTATGCAAGTGTTCACTGGCATAATACTAAACATAGTTCACTTTATTTAACATTACACTTCATTAAATAAGAAAATAAGGTATATAAAAGCTTTTCTGTCTAATTCTCTGAATTGGGAGAACTAAAGCAGAAAATGAATATAAATATACCTTAATCAGTGAAGTTATTACATAAAATTTATGATTATTTTTACAAATTATTTATCTGTTAGGAATTTCTCTTGAAACTACTACTTATCTTCCCTAAATTCACTTATCTACAGGATTTCTTAGTGAACCACTTCTGGATTCTGTTGCGGATTTGCTGGGTCTTGACACTATAGATAATGGGGTTCATCAAAGGTGGGAAGATGATGTAAATATTGCCCATGAGGACAGGGACCACAGGAGAGAGGTGCTTCCCAAAACGGTGTACCATGGTCAGACCGATGATTGGGATGTAGAAAACCAGGACCGCACTGATGTGGGAGACACAGGTCTGCAAAGTCTTGAGTCGCTCCTCTCGGGATGCAATAGCCAAAACAGAGCGCAGGATCAGAATGTAGGATATGAGAATTAACAGAGAATCACACAAAAGTGTACAAATCACCAGAGCCAAGGCATAGAAACTGTTGAAGTGGATGTCAGAGCAGGATAATCTCAGTAAGTCTTGGTGTAGACAGAAAGAATGGGAGAGGACACGGGAATGGCAGTAATGAAAAAACTTCAGGCGGACTATGGGAGCAATTATGAACATAAAACTCCTGACTAAAATCCCCAGCCCAATTTTGATGATCCTGGCACTGGTTAGTATGGATGTATACCTCAGAGGGTTAGAGATTGCTGTAAAGCGATCAAAAGCCATGGCAAGAAGGACTCCAGACTCCATGAATGATAGACCATGAATAAAGAAGGCCTGAGCAATGCAGGCATCCAGACTAATCTCCTGGCTGAGGCCCCATAGGATCCCCAACACTGTGGATACTGTGGACAGCCCCATGCACAAGTCTGTGAGAGCCAGCATGGCCAGGAAGTAGAACATGGGCTCATGCAGGCTTGGCTCTGTACGGATCACATGCAGTACCAGGCAGTTCCCAGAGAATACCATTGCATAGACACAGGAGAAAGGGATAGAGAGCCACGGGTACTCTTTTTCCAGACCAGAAAAAGCCATAAGAAGAAAGGTGGAGTTATTGATTTTGGAAGCAGATTGAACAGACATCTATTCCTGAAGATGGAATGTTCTGTAGAAAAAAATGTAATAGTTAATTGAGATTCAAGTGTGAAAAGTATGAAGTAATGACTATCCCCAGACTGATTAGGTTAGTACGATTGCTTATTAGATTGTGAAACCACTCTTTTTTTTTTTTTCTTCAGAAGCCAATTTTTCTCTGTGCATTTACTAAGTTATACCTTTACAGGACTTATCCTTGTTATTAGAACTTTGACTTCACCAGTTAATCAGTGTCCATATCCCCAAACATACCATCACTTCTCACCTCAGTGCTTCATATTATTAATATAAGAGAACAGTGATTGTTGGCTTGTAATGCTCTAATAACATACTTGGAGAATTTAAAGCAGAAAAGAAAATCACATTTGGCTGTTTATGGTGGAAGTTTGGTGAAATAAATTCCAAATCAGTCCTTTGTATGTAAAATTAATGTGTGGTTAACATAGAAGATACTAAGTCATTTGTAGAAGTCATTTCTCAGTCATGTTGACCTCTGTTTCAAGGACTTAATAAAAAAGTGTCACTCATGATAGGTATGTTCTTACCAATCTTGAAATGGATCTTATTCTTCTTTCTTTTGTCACAAGCACTCTGAGATTGTAGGAGAGGTGAGATTTATGCAGGTGCAAGAACAATGGTAGCCAGTGGAGTAAATTCTGGATCCTGTGAGATGTTGAGAATAAGTGATGCAACACTTAGGATGATTGCTCCTTAGAGAGAATCAGAGAAAATCCCTAGGCAGTGCCTGCATGGTCAACTTTTCCATCCATCAGGTTTTAGATATTCCTACATGTGTATGTTTACAGAAATAACTGCTTCATCCAAGGACACCAGAAAACAAGCTTTGGACAGAGAGATCTAGAAATCTCTGTTACTTTGCTTCTCTCTGAGTATTCTTCACATTACCTTTGAAGGTTGTCAAATATACCCTATAGAAGTTATTATTTGGTGTTAATATGAAATTTGATTTTATTTTCCTTAATTCAGATATAAGATGTTCTCTCATT
>CAUYTI010010798.1:0-19508 GCA_963575145.1 Galago senegalensis | reverse complement strand
ACTCTATTCCTTTTACAGTAGTGCCAAAGAAGATGAACTATTTGGGACGTGAAAGATCTCTATAAAGAGAACTATGAAACTCTGAGAAACTAAATAGCTGAAGGTGTTAACAAATGGAAACCATGCTCATGGCTGGGAAGAATCAACATTGTTAAAATGTCCATACTACCCAAAGCAATATACAATTTTAATGAAATGGCTATTAAAGCTCCACTGTCATATTTTAAACATCTCAAAAAAAATAATGCTTTCTTGTATATGGAAACAGACAAAATCTCAAGTAGCCAAGACATTACTCAGAATTAAAAACAAATCAGGAAGAATCATGCTACCAGACCTCAGACTATACTATAAATTGATAGTGATCGAAACAGCATGGTACTTTCAGGAAAACAGAGAGGTAGATGTATGGAACAGAATAGAGAACCAAGAGATAAACCCAGCTACTTACCATTATTTGATCTTCATTAAACCAATCTAAAACATTCAGTGGGAGAAAGACTCCCTATTTAACAAGGGGTGCTGCGTGAACTGGCAGGAAATCTGTAGAGACTGAAACTGGACCCACACTTTCCTCCATTAACAAAGATGGACTCTCACTGTAAATGCTTTCATTTTTGAGACAGAGTCTTGCTCTGTTGCCCCAGCTAGAATGCAGTAGCACTATCATAGCTTGCCACAACTCTCTACTCTTGGGCTCAAGCAATTCTCCTGCTTCAGCCACCCAGGTTGATGTGAGTACAGGTGCTTGCCACCATGCTTAGCTAATTTTTCAATTTTTTTTTGTAGAAAGAGGGTCTTCACCAACTCCTGAGCTCAAGGGATCCTCCCTCCTTAGCCTTTCAGAGTGCTAGGATCACAGGCCTGAGCCGCTGCACCCAGACTGACCTGCTTTCTGTTACTGAGCTTGTAAGTACTCCCAGGATATAATTGCGAATGAGAAAACTGTTTTCCAGAGAGCATTTTGGGGAGAGATTGCAGACATTGGTTAAACTCATTGCTTATGCATGAATTAATTCAATAAATACTTACTGAGTATGTACCAAGGATGGTCTAGTCTTTGTGAAGCTTACTTTCTAATGGAAACAAGCAATGCAAAATAAACGTGAATGTATAGTATTTGTAGGTGGTGAGGGTTGTATATAACATAACATGGAGCAGAGCGGGCACTGGAACAGCAGGTGGAACATGGTTTCTGCTCCCATGGGTGGCGTGGCTCTCCCAGGGCAAAACCAACCACTGCTTTATCCATCTTGGCTCAACGTAAGCTCAGAGCTACGGAGGCACCCAGTCCTGCAGAAGCTGTGACTCTGAGCCTCTAGTGGTCCCAGAACAGGTGACAGACAGCTGCATGGCCCTGTGTGGGCTGCACTGGGATCAGCCCCAAGGACACGTGCTTTAATCTGCCCTCAACTCCTGACTTGAAGAAGCCAAAAGGCCCCACTTAATGGTAGGAAATGTTGGGGAGCATATTGTATTTTGGGGGGTGCTGCTATCTCTCCTGTACTGAAGTAGCTAGATTTTAGGGGTTCCAGGAAGAAAGATGAGCTGATGCAACGTTTCTGAGCAGGACTGTAGGTGTGGGGTAGGAAGGAGACCACTGACTCACTGCCCTGTCTCTGGTGTGGGAAGACCTTCACCATGCTCCCTGGACACCTGGGGTTCCAGGGGAGGCCTCCAGCATCAGGGAAATGGTCATAAAGTTCTGAACAGGATAAGGCAATGTTTTAACGTATGGGTTTTTGTCTATAGGAGAAAGGGTATTAGAGCTTCTCTATGATTCTAAAAGGATGTGTGCAGAGGATCTAGGTTGTTTTTTTTTTTTTAATGAAAATAAAACATTAGTTGAGATGACTGCCTAATTCCCCTGGTAAATATTACACAAATAATTTCTATATTAAGTTCTACAGAATTTAACCATCAAAAAATGCAACAGTTTCTGTCTTTTTTACGTTGCTGTCTACTATGCCTGTCCAATAGAGAGAGGATGTAAGCCGCCTACAACATTTTAAAGTTGAGAAGCCGATATTAAAGGTGAAATTCATTTTCACAACATACTCTGTTTACTCGATTATATCATGTTGGCAGGTATTTATTATACAGCTGAGATGTTTCACACGATTTGCTTCACACCAGGTCTTCCAGATCCACTGTGAACTGGATGCACTCCGCAGCTCTCACGCGCGGGGACCCACACACGTGTATCTCAAGATCAACAGCCACATGGGCTGAGGGCCACCATGTCTGGGAGGCCCATTTGCACCATCTAAAGCCAGAGAGATCAGAAAAGTTTTCCTTTATTTCTTGATTTCAAGTAGTCATGAATATTTAAAAATAATGGGTAAATCCAAGCAGGCTGTAGTTCTGTGTGGTACAGGCAGAGCTCTAGGTCTGAGGCTCAGCAGACAGGTTTACACAACCAGAGCAGGGAGACTGTGGGAGCTGCCACCTGCACCTCTGTTCCTGGGGCGTCTATGCAGGTTCAACAGCAAACGTCGGTAATTCATGCTCTGCTGTGGAGCTGGACATAGCTGGTACCAGCCTGGGAACTCAGTTCTGGCTAATTCAAAGTATTTGATTTTTCAATATGCTGCACAATTTTACTGTGAGCCTCCTAAAATTAAGAGGATTTTCATTCAGGAGCAAAGCCCCTTACACAATCCCCCGTAGAGGACATAGTCTTCTCTGTACAGGATCCGCTCACTCCAAAGCAGTGGAGGGCCTCACCACACATGGTATTGATAAGAATTTATTTGAAGTACTGGATAATGATTACAAGTGAAATGGATATTTCTAACACCTCAAAATTCCTGTGTATAGAAGCGATGGGTATCTGGGATAATTTTAAGCTAGCACCTGCTGACTTCTAATTATGAGGAAGTGTTTTATGAATAACTGAACGTGTGAGGGACGGTTACTGCATAGACAATGAGC
The DNA here is from genome assembly GCA_963575145.1 of Galago senegalensis. Taxonomy (NCBI): domain Eukaryota; kingdom Metazoa; phylum Chordata; class Mammalia; order Primates; family Galagidae; genus Galago; species Galago senegalensis. Next base: position 16,574 of record CAUYTI010010798.1, on the reverse strand, counting down.
GCCCACCGAATCTCATTTGAAGTGCAATCCATCATCCGTGTCCAGCGTGACAGGGAAGCAGGCGGCACACGCACTCTCTGTCAGATGCTGTGATTAAAGTGGAGGGACACTGGGCCAGTCACATGACGGCCTGTGGCTCCACCACCTGCTGTTAATAACTGACATTCAATCTGATCCTGGTTTATGAGAACGCAGAGACAGAGTGCACATCCTCTCAAATGCAAATACAAGTAATTGCTCACTCTTTCATCTGCCTAAATATGAACTTAAGTGAATAACATTGTCATCAAATTTCTGTACCATGGGGAGTTAAAATTGCAGCAAAAATAGCCTTTCCCAGAGAAATCTGAGGAGGAGCAAGCTGGCTAAGGTGAACGGGCTGCTCTGGCCCATTATTTACACACGAAGCATTTCCCTGTAAATGCATGGAACTAGGAGCAACTGATCGCTGTTATAAATGCAGTTTTAATTTGGTAATTCATGTTGAATCCCAACTGTCCACAGGTCATCATCAGCTTTTGGGAAAGTCCCTTTCAACTGCCACCAGGGCAACAGCTCCGGAAACCAGCCTGGGCAGCCTGAGGGGCTCTGAAATGTTGCCTGGCACTTGTTTAACAAGCTGTTTCCCTTCTTTGGAAAAGTTAAGTGGGGGATCCATAAAAGGAAATAGGTCCATGCATATGCACCTTCTGTTGCATTCAGCTTCTAGCAGCTCAATAAGATGTCGAATGTCTTGATTCCAAAGCATGAGGCTCACGTGTGACGTGGCAAAGACCACAGGACTCTATTTACACATGGCCCAATCTCTGCCAACCCGCAAGAATTTGTCACTTTAATGCAAGTAGCTTGAAATCACAAGAAACGGTGACAAAAGAAATTCCATTAGCTTTAGAAGTTGCTCATTTAAGTATAATTTAGAATCTGGAGTTTCCCCAGGGAGATTGGTTTTAGGAAGCCTGAGGATGTCAAATGTCACTGCTGCTCACGTCCCTTCTGTGAAATGGGGTAGTGTCTGCATATGACTCGGAACATCTTCTCACATACTTAACTCATGTCCAGATTATTCATAAAACTGAAAACAGTGTAAATGCTATGCAAATAGTTGTTATCCTGTATTACTTAGGGGACAATTGCAGAGAAAGTCTGTGCGTGTTCAATACAGACTCAATGATCCATTTTCACCCCTCAGACATTTTCTGTCCTGGGTATGTTGAGTCCCTGGATGCAGAACATACGGATAATGAGGGCTGTCTGAATTTTATATAAATTCCTCAGACTTGTGTCATTCACTTTTATGAATAAAACGTTGTGTCATAATTTTGCTGGACACGTTATATATGGGCATTTCCAAAACAATCTCAGTCGTGATCCGATTTCTGTCTACTTTGGAATTTAGAATTACGACACAGAATGTGCAGCTCTGGCTTTGCGTCCTGCACACTGCGTACATGGCTGAGTGGAAAGGCCTGTGGGGGCCGTTCTTTGAATTATCAGCCAAAGGTTAATGCCATTTCCCAGGCAATGTTAGGAACTGTCCAGCAGCCTTTGTCTTCTGAGGTTGTTGGGATTAAAAGCACCAGACGATGTTGGTAGGGGGCATAAGAGTTGTGTTGTTCATCATGGTTAAACGCTTTCCAAGACACTCTCCATGCATAAGGTGCCATGAAAATTCTTAAGGCCATTTATTATGTAAGTGCCATGTAACATACGGGTTGCTTCCTGTGTTTATAGACTGAAGGACTAAACCCAGAGGGTTGGAACATAACTAAGGCAGAGTAGGCTACAGAGAAGGGAGAGGACTGAGAACATTATCCTGCTTTTTTGGTTTCAGTCTCATTCTTATCATTGTAAATCCTTTTCCAGGCAAACTGCTCATAAAAAAATAAAAAGAAATTATGACACGTAGGTGGGAGGTGATAATACTCTATAGAAAAGGCCTCAATGAACTATATAAAACCATCCCTGTGTTAAGCAAAATGGTTAAGAGAAACTGTGTCCAGCTTCTAGCAAGACTTGAAATCACTCCACGCTCATGCATAACAATACACTTCCCTGGTGGCACCTGTGGCTCAAGTAGTAGGGTGCTGGCCCCATACACTGGAGGTGGTGGGTTCAAACCCAGCCCCAGCCAAAAACTGCAAAAAAAAAAAAAAATATATATATATATATATATATACATACACTCCCTCCAGTATGTGAATGATTGTGGAGTATCTGAGAGTAACAAGTTCCAAACATGGAAACGTCCAGCGTCTTCACACCGATCACTTAGCTAAAGAGTAAAATTTAAGATTTATGGAATGTAACTATAAAATAAAATAAGATGAAAACCTGGCAAGAAAATCTACTTTCACTGATGCAAAAATTCACAGTTTAGTCTTGAAGTCAAAGCACACATAAGTAACTGCATGGACCCCAAATATTGGTTATACTCAGAATTTCTGGACATCCCAAGTCGTCCAAATGTTGGGAAATGTTCTTGAGAACTGGTAATGAAGCCTTTAGTGGCATCCTTCTAACCTGTGAGTTTTAAACATTGCTGACCACGTCTCTGAGGAGCTGTGCGGGCTCCTGTCAGTCTCTGCAGAGTGACCCCCAGCGACAGCTGCAGATGTGAAAAGCGGGGGCTCTGTGTCACAAGGTCTGTCCCAGAAGAAAAGGCTCCTGCAGAGCTGAGAGGTTAAAAACTAATGAAAAACAAAATAACAAACAAAAGAACAGGACTTGTTCCCTCTCAGTCCTCTTCTGAGTCCCCCATCTGCTTCCAAATCCAACCACCACAGGCAGCTGAAAATAAGTTGTTGGGAGAACACATTCCAATCTGGACAGAGCCTTAGGGACGTCTGCTGGGAGGCCGGGAGGTCTCAGCAGGAGGGGCCTGTGCAGGTGCAATGCTGCCCTGAAACCCATGGACTCAACGCGACTGCTGCAAACAGGAGGGTCTGGGAGTCACAGGCAGATTAATTACGTACTAAAAAATATTGAGTAGTACATCTCTAAGTACTGTAGGTTACAGCTGCAGAGTCACCTCCCTAATCCTGCTTCAGGTCATTGTCTTTTAAGGATATCATGTTGCTTTGCACCTTGTAGGCTTGGGCAACGAGGCCTCAAGCAAGGCTGTGGGCACCTATAGCAAGTGCTCACTTCCTATCTCCAGCCACACTTCAGGAATCCTCATGATAGTTTAAATTTTTTCATTACTATTATATCTATTATGGAGATCTGTGATCAGTGACCTTTGATGTTACCATTGTCATTGTTTTGGGACACTACAGACTCCCCTCATATGAGAAGGTAAAGCTAATCTAAAAGCGTTCTGTGTGACATGACTGGCCGGCCCCTCCTGGCTGCCGCCCTCAGACCCCCTCTTCCCAGGCCTCCCTATCCCGGGACGCATTATTGAAATGAGGCCAGCTAGTGACAATGCATGGCCTCTAATTGTTAACATGAGAGGAAGGGAGACTCCTCTTTCACCTAAAGTCCAAAGCTATGAATAATCAAGCTTAGTGGAGAAGGCTTGTGGGCAGCCACCTCAGGTCAAAATTAAGGCCTCCGGCATCAGACAATTAGCCATACGGTGAGTGAGAGGAGAAGTTCCTGAAGGAAATTTAAAGTACTATTCCAGGGAACACAGGAATGATAAAAAGACAAAACCAGCTTATTGCTGATATGGGGAATTTTAGTGGTCAGGAGAGAAGATGAAACCAGCCATAACATTTCCTTATGCCAAAGCCTAATTCGGAACAAGACCCCAACTCTCTTAAATCCTATAAAGGCTGAAAGAAGTTTGGAAGCTAGCAGAGGTTAGTTTTTATGCGGTTTAAGGAAAGAAGCTATTTCTATAATATGAAAGTGTTAGTCCAAGTAGCAATTGCTGTTATAGAAGCTTCAGAGCGTGATGAAAGTGCTCGCACTAAACAAAGACTTTCAATGTTGGTAAAGCAGCCTTCTATTGGAAGAGGCTGACCCTACAGCTTTCAGAGGGGAAGACAGGAGAGGTCAATGTCTGGACTCCCTGACTCGGGCTAATGTAGCTGGTGACCCTGAGTTGTAGCCAGTACTCATTGAATATTCTTAAATCCTAGGCCTTCACTATGCTAAACTGGCTCTGTTTGTGCTCCATAAATGGAGTAAAAAGACTGGATGACAGAACGTTTATTTACAGCATGGTTTACTGAATATTTTAAGACTATTGTTGAGAACTACAGATTAGAAAAAGAATCCTTTGCGTCACTCACCCTGGGCTATGCGTCCAGTCACTGGAGATGCCCAGTGGAGAGGAGCAAGGAGAACCCTGTCCCCAGGCAGCGCACAGCTCCCCTCTGCAGCCCACAGACCAAGAAACAATTTCAACTTTCAAGTCTTATTTCTTAACAAATCTGTATTGTGTGGCTACAGGCACCCGTCATAGTGATTCCTCTGGTGGATTTAACAGAGAAACTAAAAATCATCTGGAGAGGAGTCACCATTCCAGATGCCATTAGGAAAAATCGGTATTCTTGAGAGGTGGTGAAAACGTCAACAGGGACAAACCAGAAGAAGTTTACTCTGAGATTCCTGTTCTTCTTCTTTTTTTCAAACATAGAACAAAGATTATGAAAGAAGAGAAGGGCAGGTTTACAGAGCAAGAAACATTCTCCACAGGTAGTGAACGGGCCTCCGTTGCCAGGGCAAGTAGGCAAAGAGGTAAAGGGGCCTGTTCCAGCTTCACGGACGATTCTGGGGGTTCAAGAACTTGTGCAGGAAGCTACGGCACATGTTACCAGACTGGAGGGGACGAGAACTAGAATTAGAAGTGGAGCCTGAAGATGTGATTGAATTGCTGCAATATCATGACAAAATTTTAACCCATGGTGAGTTGCTACTAAGGGTGAGCGGAGCAAGGTGTCCTGAGACGGAGGCGACCCCTGGTGAACACTGCTGGGATTACAGGAGATGAGTTAGAATAGTAGGTGGACACGATGGGTGACACAGTGACCACGACAGAGGGTGTGGAATGCTGGCAGAGATCATCACATATGAGAGACAAATCCTCCATGAAAGGCAGAGTCCGTCAGTGTGGCCCAGCTTTAGCTCCTGTCATCCTGGAGGCAACTTCAGCACAGCAGGACTCTGCCTTTACAGCGTTGGAAACCAAACTGTCGGTATGTGTGATCCACTTTATTTTGCTACTCCCTTTATTGCAGTGGTTTGGAATTAAACCCACCCTACCAGAGGTACGTCTGTATGTATTTTTATACTTTAAAAATACTATTTCTCATGACTAAAATTTCTTTTAATAAAATGCATGATCCTTCCACTCTGCTAGCCAATACATAATTTATATTTGGCTAATAGAGCGCCTAACTGAGCAAACATTTTTGAATAAATAAATATTCCATAAAAACCTGCACTTACATGGATGTTTATAGAAGCCGTATCCGTGACTTCTAAAATTTGGAGGCAGCCACAACGCCCTCTGGTAGGTAAATGAGTAGATGAACTGCGGCACATCCCGGCAAAGGAATATTAATATTCATTGCTATGAAGAAATGAGCCATCAAGCCCAGAAAATCTTGGAGAAAACTCAAATCATATTACTTAGTAGGAAAAAAGCACCAATATAAAAAAGGCATATAGGGTGTGATTCATGTGACGTTCTGGAAAAGACCAAACTCTGAGAGCAGTAAAGGACCAGTGGCCACCAGGGCTCAAGGCAGGAAGATGTGGGCAGGTGGACACAGGGGACGTTTAGGGCAGGGAAAAGCTAGTATGGCACCATAAGGGCAGACAGATGCCTACGTTTGCCCAGATCCACAGATAGCACAACCCCAAGAGTGAACCCTAAGGTAATCAATAGTCTCCAGGTGATAATGATTATAATGATTTGTCGGTATCAGACCACCCCTCCCCTCCCCCCCCGTTGCTCCTGGGGCTGCTGCAGGTGGGAAGGTACAGAGAGCACTGTGCCTCCTGCTCAGTTTTGCTGGGAACCTATAAATACTTGAAAAAATAAGGTTTATTAAATAAAAAAAAAATAAACCTTAAACATTTACAGTATGGTTTGCCAGGAGCATATAAGCTTTCTGCAACCAGAAAGTGAATTACTCTAGATGTGTAACATCCGCAGGGTTCCATGAAATCTAAGCCTCTGGTTGACGGCATTATTATCCAGCGACTGCATCTAGTAAGACACACAGAAACTTAAAACTTTCCTTTTGGCAATTTGGAAAATGTCAGCAGGTAACCAAAATAAAATCTGGGCCCTTTTCCATCACCCTCCTCTCACTGTGCTTGCTTTCTCTTGCCACCAAGTTCAAGAGGCAGAAACTCCCTCAAATTATTTGAATACTATTCGTCTCCATTGTTGCTGGGAAGGCCTCAGCGGGCCACTTCCATCTCATGGAGGTTTCCGTCTGGTTTCCTCCGACTTCTGTGATCCCGAGGAGCTCATTCCAAGCGGCTCACTCGACTGGCTGGTGGGGTCTTTCCTTACACATGGCTGTCTGCCTTTACCAACACTCACCACCTCCTGTTCCAGAGCCCCGGGAGACGACACGCAGGAGCTCCCAAGCCGAACCGCTGTTTGCCGCTAGGTACATACAAGCAGGGCAGCATGTAGTAATTTCGGGGTTATGATAGTCTTAATAAATGATGCCCTTGATGCGCTATAAATCATCTCCCTCCTACCAGCTCTCCTGGCAGCCCATTATAATACTCAGTGATTGTGACAGTTAGTAACAGCTACAATAAATGATGGCGATGATTGTTTTTTACAAAGGAGTAGCAGTTCCAGAAGGGCTAGGTGAAAATGCGGAAGGCCTCACACTTCTGAATGTGAAGAATATCCACGTATCTGGCTGGCACTGGCCTCCTTGAGTCAGGTGACTTCATCATTTATCTTGAATGAAGTAAGTTCAGAGGCCAAATGCCTATCTCAATACAGGCCAGGCCCCGGCATAGCAGCTCGGCTTGGAACATCCCACATCTCTCAGAGAACGCTCAGTTAAAGAAGCTCACTTTTCAGATAAAAGATAGAGGCTCAGAGATATGCAAAAAAAAAAAAAAGAAAGAAAGAAAGAAAGAAAATAGATATAGGTTGTTTGAACTCAGAGAAAGACATTTTTCTGAAAGAGAGAAACCTAGTAGGGAAAAAAGAAGATCAAAGAATAAGAATAGACTGGAGAAATGCAGAAAGTCGGGTTTGCTCAGCCCCATTGGCCATCAGGCTGTGTCGCTGGCGGCTTGTTGGGGCGGTCATAAATCTGATGTGTTTGTGAGAGTGCAGAATTGTGAAGAAACAGCCCATTAGAGGCCCACGGAGGGCCGTAGAGCTGTGTATTCACACATTTGTGCTGGCAATTGGTAATAACACTCAGAATTAGATTGAAGCACACAGATTCTGTTCAGCACCGAAAAGTCCTCTCCAGAACATACCCTTAAGAAATGCTCACCCAGGAGGAAGGGTGCATGGGTCCATGTGCCTGGATGTTCTCTGCAGTACTCTTAATAAAAGAAACTAGAAACAACCTAAATCTAAATGCTAGCAGGGAGACTGTATCAAATTTGGTTGATATGTCCACACAAGGCAATATTAAGTGAATACTTTTATTAAGAGATTAGTCCCATTAAAAATATGCTTTATTGGTTTCAGATAAAAATCAAGCACAGCATAATATATAATTGACATGGCTTCAGGGTCTGTGCCTCCCTAACGCCCCATGTGCTGACCTCCTGGGACTCGCTGTATTTGGTAGTGGGGCCTTTGGCAAATGATAAAGTTCAGTGAGGTTGTAGGGAGGGAGAACTCAGGGTAGAATTTGTGTCCTTGTGAGAGAGGAAGAGGCAAGAGCCTTCTTCCTCTGTGCACCCTGTGAGGACGGGGAGAAAGCTGCCTTCTGCGAGCCGGGAGAGACCTCACAGTGCCTGACCCTGCTGGCGCCGTGACCTGGGATTTCCAGCCTCCACAACCGGGAGGAATGAGGATCACCCAGGCCGGGGCACTTCTGTTACAGCAGCAGCCTGAGCTGACTAAGGAAACACCCTATGGTGCAGTTTTCTGGAGTTTTAAAGATTCGTGTCCCTGTTTCTGTTCATGTGTGTAGAGAAACCTCCTTGAGGTTCATAAAGAAATGGTCAAGCAGAGTTTTGGTGTTCTGTCATAGACACATCTGTGTTATTCAAATTTTAAATATGACGTGGTAGGCAGGATTGACTGTGCCCGGGATGGGGAGCAGTAGGCTGGCCGTGTGCTTTGCTCTCCCTCTCCTTCCTCCCTCTCTCTGCCTACCAACCCCTCACAGGCCAGGCCGAGGGAGGAAGGAACATGAGGTCAGAGATACCCTAGTAGTGTCATCAGCATCCGCTGGCCACGGGAGCTCCTGCTGCTGGTGAGCGTGGAGCTTTCAAATGGCCTGTAGTTTCACGGAGGAACTCTGTCCCCTTTGGCCCTAAAATGTGTATGGCAATAGCACTTTTCCTAAGTGGTCAAAGGCAAACTATAAGTGAAAATGAACCTTTCTGTTGGGTTTTATTAAATGTACCAGTTGAACAGCCAGGAACGCAGTTGTTCCGAGTCAAACAGGGCCTGTGTGTCAACGTATTTCTAATTACAAAATTCCCATGCCCCCCTCACTGGTCAGGGGGCTGCTGCCTTTGGCTCTCGTTACTGTCCTGCTTCCCAGCACGTAATAAGTAATTAGAACCATGACGGGTTTGTTAATGGAAATGAAGCAATTGTCGAAAAGTGTAATCAATCTTTTATGCCTTTTTGAAATCAAATTAAATAATGTAGATCAATACGTAGTTTAAAAAAGCAGAAAGTAGAAATTCTCAAAAAAAAAAAAAAAAAAAAGAAAACTAAGGCAATTCTCAAAAGAAAACTAAGGCAGCACCTGAGCCAGTATTTTGATCATTCTAACCCACTTCGGTCTAGAATTAAGTAGCAGCAAGTGTAAGACAGCACGATTTGCACTGAGATCTGATGATAATACTACAGTGCATTCGTTATTTTCTAATTTTAACTTAGTTCTAGTGCTATGGGGAAAAAACTTAATTTTTCTGAAATACTAATTTTGGAAGAAATGAGAATTATTAAAATGGTCCTCAAATGTAAGCTTACAAATTATACTACTCAATTTTATATTAAATAGTCAGTGCATTTAAAATTTAATTTAATAATGCCTTATATGGAGATCTACTAAAATAATATTTTTAATTATTGAGAACAATGTATTGTGTGTAAGCTTCTAATTTATTGTAGGTTTGCTTCTTTCAAAATAATTTAATAAAAACAGATAGATATAGATATTTGTATAAATATAATATTTCATAATATAGGATATTGGGGTATTAATTATATAATTTTGCTTATTCAGTCATTTTCCTGACAGATTTGATCAAATTCATGGTCACTCCAACACCCTATCTGATAAGATTCTGTCTCCTCAATTTTATAAGGGGATTTATTTTGGTATGGAATCTTATTTTTCTTGAGAAGTGGTTATTTATAGATTCACTGGTCAAAAGAGAGTTTCAATAATCAAAAATTATGGGATTTTTAACCCCAGAAGTAGAGCTAGGAGTCACTATTTACTGAGTTCCTAAATTCTAACAGCAACTCTATTCAAGGGTCACCATACATGCATAGGGAAAATGGGAAATTATAGCTCAATTTACCTTTATTTTAATTTTCTATATATGCTGACCTTTGGGACACCCTGTAGTTTCAATTAGCAATGAAGAAACTGAGGTACAGGTCGATTAGACAAACTGCCTACGACAGAACCAGAAAGCACAGGCAGAAGTTGGATCCCTGGCAGCACTGCTGTCCGGCCCCGTCCTCTGATGAGACAGCACGCCTTTCAACACGAGAGCCCTCTGCACAGATGTGGCTAATGAATCTAGTATCACCCAACCAAGTTTTGTCACCTGGTAAGGCTGAGGGGGACTGTGTCCTGGCATGCACAATGATGAGATGCTGAAATTTTCAAGCAAGAAACACTTCCTGGGAAATGGGGAAAATTCTGGCTGCTGTAAGGGGAAGTCACCTCTCATCACAACGACAATTTAATCTCCCCCTACCTCTGTAATAAGGTTCACAGGGGATAGAAACTTGGCCCAAACAAAATCAATACCTGAAGAAACCGATAGCTAAACAGTATTAAGTACAAATCGTACACACTACCAAGGACACAAATCTGAGTAAAATACTAGCATTCCACAAACCAGCACTGGGGCTCTGGGGCCCACCTGTAGAGTCATAATCAGCAAGGACATGACCATTGAGCTATGAACTTTGAGAAATTATAATCAGAGAGAGAAATTCTCCTGTGTTTGATTATTAAAAGTCTTGATTCAATGATAATGTCTATGAGATTAGAAAATATAAAATGGTTGTTCAGTTCATAAAAGAGAAAGATGGACAATGTATAGTCCAGGCTGAGAAACTTCCCTGTCCTTGGTACTTGTAGGGTTATGAGATCCTTAGAGGCGAGTCTGGAGTTACTACAGAAACGTGTAATAAATCAGAGAGAGTTTGCAGCTTTCTGACCACTCTGGGTTAACAAATATTTTGCAGATGCTGTTGCTGGCACCTGCACCAGGGGCATTCCAATTAAACTTGGGGTGAGCGTCACCCAGTAACTTCCATAGTATTTAATTGTTATCTGGCTTTGCTAAGTATTTCATTACATTGACACTTCCTGGAATATCTGTTATTTTGAAACATTACTTTGGGTAAATCAGTGCAGTTACATTGTTTAAAAAGACCCAAGACATTGTTTCTTTGTTTTCAATGACAAGCATTGGAAATGTCAACTTTAATATATTTCAAGTGGAGAAATCCAATTTTAATTGCCATGGTTTTATCCCATTTGAGAAAGTTGCACTGTTAATCATTAAAACTTAAAATTTTGTTCTGTAATCATTTTATTTACTGATGCTGAATAATAATAAAATGTAGAGGAAATGAAGTTCCAGTGAGAAGTTGAGTGTCATGAAAATATTTAGTGCTGAAGAAATACCCATTCCTAGATAATATCTGAATTCTGAAAGAAAAACTCTATAGTCCCTTTTAAAGAGGGTTTTTTTGTGTCAATTATACCTCAAAAAAAAAAAACTGAGAAAAAGAGACACAGTTTTCAGATTTACAGAAAAATTAATTAAAATATTACTGGATTTTCTGACACATGCACTCCAATGCACAGAACAACCAAGGAAAAATGGGAAAATATTAAAACCTTTTTCATCAAGCACTCGAGTGATAGATGTGTGTCCTGTGTCACGTCTGTGGGGGACAAACCAGCAGGAGAAGCAGTGAGCAGAAAGAGCTGGAGCTGCAGGGCAGGGCAGCCCAGGGCTGCAGAGGTCGTTACAGGAGCAATGCAGCTGCTAGTTTAATGTCTTGTCAATCAGTTTTATAAGTCGTAATTCCACAAGATCCGCTATTGGGCTGTATTCTAAAAAGGAAAATCTCCTCCATACAGATAGGGAATTTTTTCCTCCTATCAAAAGAAGAGAGTGGAGATTCACCTTTACCTCTTTCCTTTTGGGACAGAGGACCACCAAATCGTCTGAGATAATCCTCGTGGACTTATCTGAATGAGGGAAAATGAGGAATGTCTTTAAATATCAAAGCTGTCACCATCCTCAGGGTCCTCGTGGTACCTCTGCCTGGTCACAGGCTCTCCCTGTGCTCAAGCTGGCACCCGTCCTGGTCCCCCTGGAAAGAGGGAGTCTCCTGATGCTGCTGGCCAGTGCCGGGGGGAGGCTGCGGAGCCCAGAGGGAGTTTCTTGCTGCTGCTGGCCAGTGCCAGGGGGAGGCCGCAGAGCCCAGAGGGAGTCTCCAACCACTGATGGCCAGTGCCAGGGGGAGGCCGCGGAGCCCAGAGGGAGTCTCCTGCCGCTGCTGGCCAGTGCCAGGGGGAGGCCGCGGAGCCCAGAGGGAGTCTCCTGCCGCTGCTGGCCAGTGCCAGGGGGAGGCTACGGAGCTCAGAGGGAGTCTCCTGACATTCCTGGCCAGTGCCAAGGGGGAGGCTATGGAGCTCAGAGGGAGTCTCCTGCCACTCCTGGCCAGTGCCATGGGGGAGGCCGTGGAGCCCAGAGGGAGTCTCCTGCCACTGCTGGCCAGTGCCAGGGGGAGGCCTCGGAGCTCAGAGGAAGTCTCCTGCCACTGCTGGCCAGCCAGTGCCAGGGGGAGGCTGCAGAGCCCAGAAGGGAAACGTGGCCACTGAGGACTGGAGTTCTATCCTCTTTCCTCAATTTCCTCTGCAAGGTCCTTGGAGACTCTGTGTCTTCTGCTTTCTTCTTTCTCCTTATAGGATTTCCAGTGTTTTCTCATCCATTAAGACTCTCCTGAAGCTGCTCCACACCACTTGAAATCCAACATGGAAACCAACGCACAAATCCCTCTTTCTCCTACAGATAAGGAACACTCAGGTTCTGCAACACGCCCTGACCTGGAAGGAGATGCTCAGATCAGGTCAGTTAGATGTTTGCAAAGAGCAACCCCAGGGCTGGCAGCGCCTCCTGGGTGTTGGGAGGACTGCACATTCTCAGCTCTCCCTGGATCTACTGAAGAGGCTCTGGGGGGTCAGGCTCTGGGGTGTCGGGTCTGGGATCCGTGTCTCACAAACTGCTGCCCTCCCACGCTCAAGCTCGACAGCCACTGGCTTACGCACACACATGTTGTTTAGCCTCCAAACTCAGAGCTCAAGTTTTAGGTAAAATTCAGTCATCTCCTGTTGTTTTTAACAGACCTAACGATCTGATTCACCCAGAGAGATGTTCCTCTGATTCATCATTTTCATCTGGTGCAGCACCAGCTGAGATGCACAGGGTCTTTCCAGCGGCTGCCCTGCTGGCCAGGGCGCAAACCACAGCCTGACCACAGCTCTAACCCCTCCTTCTGGCTCTGGCTGTTCTCATGCCTTTCCCTGTCCTTTCCATATTTTGTATTCTAGACACTTTTTCATTGACCCAATATGGGCATGGTTCTCCCTTTGACCTTCAGTCTCACCCACCTGGAAAAATCTCCAGTGTGGAAAATCTAACCGACTATCTTTTCTGAAATGGCAGTTTTCCCTTTAGTATTTTAAAAAGTCATACATTCCAAACCAGCCCATTGTGCCCCATAACTGCATTAATGTACACAGCTATGATTTAATTTAAAAAAAAAAGGAAAAAAGTCATACAGCTCCCCCACTGTGGCCTCCTCCTCCTATTCCATACCCTCAGTCCGTCCCGTCAGCTGCCGCCTTCCCACAGCAGGTGTTTTCTGCTTCTGTGCCCCACATCACTCTGCTAAACCCCTGTGTGAGTACAGGACCCTCTGGGATTCCAGTAAGGGGAATATTATAAGCACTTAATATCAGTATTTGCCAGCTACTAGGGCTTTACACATGTTATATCATTTAATTATCACTGCAGCCCTATGAAGGCGATGGTATTATTGGTACCATTATTATCCCCATTTTTCAGATGAAGAAACTGCAGCATTTTCAGGAGGTGGTGGAGGTGGCATCTGAGCTCAGTGATCAGACAGGGAGCCGCAGAACTGAGTGTTACTCTCCCCTGCACGGCTGCAACATCAGTGATCACAACAGCCATGGGGGAGAGTCCAGTGGGAAATGCTGTCACTTGAATAAGTATCATACTTTCTATTCTTCAAATGATTTACTACATATAGCACCTCAAGATTAATAAATAGGTCCTCAGAGTGCTTCCTCAAGCATCCTCAGAAAGGTCCCCAAACCCTGTAAGACCAGCACCCTCACTCCAGGCTCTGGAAAGAAATTTGCAGCCCACCAGCCCCTGGGTCTTGGGAACCTGGAAGGGTCCATCCCTCATGCGAAGGCTAAGGGCAATTTCCTCCTGGGTGCCAGGTAGGAAGTTCACAGAGGAAGATGTCAGGAAGCTTCATCTCAGAGGACTGTGGGTCACTTAGACATCAGAATCAGCATTTAATAAGGAGAAAAAGAATGTTAACAAAATAAAAGTGGATGTGAGAGTAAACAGCGCCTTCGATTTTTAACTAAGTCATTTGTCTTTATGACTCTTTTAGGAAAGAGTCGTGCATCTTAGAGTATGTGTCAAGCCACATATTTTTTAATATTTAAAATTAAAAATAATTAAATAACCCCTTCCTAAAGCCACTGCAATATTCCATTTCCAGAGACGACAAATTTCATCTCTGCTAGTTGCAACCCCTTTGAGTATTTTCTCTGCAGGTCTTCAAAGCCTGTAGTGATAAGACTGTGGCTTTTCTTTTCCTTTTGAGGATATTTGGCAGGATTTTCTCTTTTATCCCAATGGGCTAAACGTTTTTAGTGCTATATAAACACAATTTCATTCATCCTTCAGACTTCTCGGTGGGACCTTTCCAACGGAGGACATCTGCTCACCAATCTGAAATGTGTCTTCAGTAATTTATTTAACTCCCTCACTTTACTTCTTCAATTTTATTTTCTATTTTTCCCTTATGGGGCCCTGTGTTTTAATTTACGATCCTCTTTTTGATGTTTTGGATACCATTTCTTTCTTAGATTTCTTGTTTGACGAATAGACTATTTCTCATTTTTTCTCAGAGAATTTCAACCATCATATATTTAAGTCGTACCTTTGCAAATTTTCAGCTTTTTCTAGGTGCTTAGTTCTTTTTTCTTATTGTGAATTTCATCTCCCTCATTCGATGATCTCCAGAGCAGCCTGCTGGTATCTGAAGAGGATGACTGGGCCTTCTGAGCACGTCAGTGTGTGGAGGGCTGGGCGTCTGCGATCACCCTGTGTTCACTGTTGGGCAGTCAGGCTAGTTTATTCCTCTGAAAAAGACTCAGTATATTTTCCCTGGTCCTTCCTCTTAATTTTCTCAGCATCCCCCACTTCTCTGCTTGTAAGTCTAAGATTTAAACTAGGAAAGCCAATAATTTCTATATTCATGTAAACTTTGACTAATTTTCCTATTTTTGTTCTCATGTAATCCACAAATATGCCTAGAATTTTCTATTTCAAAGACCCTCAGTTTTATGTCCCCTAAAGAATAAACTTTCAGCCTCCTTCTGGGATAGAAGATATCCAGTTCTCTGGTTGTTTGGAAAGAAAATGAAATTTGCTGGGACACTGAGGAGGGTGGATGGCCTGAGCTCACAGGTTTGTGATCAGCCTGAGCCAGAGAGAGACCTTGTGAGACGATGTGAGCTGTGACAGCACAGCACTCTGCCAAGGGCAACAAAGTGAGACTCTGTCTCAAAAAAAGAAAGAAAGAAAATGAAATTTGATTTGAATTTTTAATCAATTTTTTAGTTCTGTTTCACCTTCATCCCAGTTCAAACATTTCTGGTTCTGCCAGTTCCTGAACATTTTCAGAGCTCCCTGGGGCAAATCAATTTGCTTCTTGGCTTCCTCAATGACTGGATTAGGATTCTGCCTTCCTGGTTCTTCCAAATTCATAATATTTGACCTTATGTTTTACAACTTGTGAAATTGTGTTGCACTTCCCTCATCCACATTTTATTTGACCTTTAAGTCATCCTCTCATGCTCATTACTGCAATTTAAGTGGGATTTGGGAGGGGGAAAGGTAGAGATGGGAGTGTTTCACCTGACAATTTACCCCAGGACATTTGACATGGCTATCGGGTTTGCTTATAATCAAACCTGCCAGTGTCCTAGAGGACACTGTATGTGTACATGGCATTTTGGGAGGCCGAGCATGGGAAGGTGGGAGGTGAACACCAGGGTTAGCCTGGACTGGGGCTCAATGGCACTCACATGCTGTGATGTCTGACGGCACCCCACTTCTCTGCCTGGAGACTCAGATTTTAAACTTTGAAACAAAATCCCAACCATTTCCACTGAGACTCCTTTCTAAAGGTTGCCCTATCTCTCTCACAATGACCCTGTAGGCAAATAAACCAAGGATCTTCTGTTAAAAAGCTAAAAATGAAGTAGTTTCACTTCTGATATTCACTAAACATGATTTTAAATGTTAATTTATTTTTTTGTTTGACCTGTGGGAAATATTTTTCCTCATAGATTAATAGGTTTGTATATCCCCTAATGATTTCTTTAACACTTGAAAATAGCCATGACTTTATGACCAGTTCTCTGGGTAAATATATGTATATATATATTTTTGGAGTTTTTGGCTGGGGCCGGGTTTGAACCCACCACCTCTGATATATGGGGCCGGTGCCTCCTTTGAGCCACAGGCACCACCTATTTTAAATGATAGATCTTGATTTCCATTTATTACATCTCTTGAAATAAAAAGTATAGTACATATAATTGGAACTAATAGGGCAGCTGTGAAACAACAAATCGTTACATCACTATGACAACAACAAATCATTAGATCACTGTGACAACAACAAATGGTTACATCACTGTGACAACAACAAATGGTTACATCACTGTGACAACAACAAATCAGTACATCACTGTGACAACAAAAAATCATTACATCACTGTGACAACAACAAATGGTTACATCACTGTGACACAACAAATCGTTAGATCACTGTGACAACAACAAATCGTTACATCACTGTGACAACAACAAATCATTACATCACTGTGACAACAACAAATCGTTACATC
>CAUYTI010010797.1:0-17517 GCA_963575145.1 Galago senegalensis | reverse complement strand
CGTTTTAAAGCAATAACTGAGAAAATGACATGAAGGCTGTGTTGACCAGTTTGATGGAAGTATTTCAGAATGCATGTGAAAACCCCATACTGTACCCCAGAAGTGCATTAATGTACATAGTTAACATTCAATTAAAAAATTTAAAAAAAAAAAAAAAAAAAACTGAAACAGAACCACACACATTAGAGTAGGCCTGCATAGTGTCAAGATCATCAAAATCACAGGTTTCTCCCTCTATATCTGGTCCCACTGGAAGGTTTTCAGGGACCATAACAGACTTGGAGCTGTCATTGCTTATGATAACAACGCCTTCTTCTGGAATACCTCCTGAAGAAACTGCCTGAGGCTACTTTGCAGTTAAGGTTTTTTTTTTTTTGGAAGGAAAGGATTGTAATCTAAAATAATAACAAAAAGTATACTATAGTAAACACATAACCCAGCAATGTAGTCATTTATTAACATTACCAACTATTATGTACTGTATATAATATTATGTGCTGTACTTTGATATGACTGGCAGCCCTGCAGGTGTGTTCACACCAGCAGCATCACAAACACGATGAATAATGACTAATGTGTTGTACCAGGAATTAGGACAGCTACAGTGTCACCAGGTGACAGGAATGTTTTAGCTGTATTATAACCTTTTGAGACCTCTCTTGTATATACAGTTCATCAGTCATTACACGACAAATGACAATTTCACATAAAATATCACCTTCATTGCAGATTATAAAGGTCATTTACTATTGCGAGGTTATCTGCATAATTTACATAGCTGACTAGCTGAGACAGTTGATTAGAATTGTATATAGCTCTTCTTTGAGTCTTTCATTATCTGGAATATCCTTTTTCTCTTTTTTAATATTTATTCTTTTTTGTTGTTATAAATAAAATCAGCATTCCTTCAGGGGAACAGCTTCTTCCAAAGCTACCTGTGTTCAACTGATAATTAATTAATCCATATTTCAAATTTTATCTACTATACTACATTCAGATAACTTCCATAATTTTTATTTGATTTAAATTTGGGTCATTTCTTATTAAAGAATATTTCATTGGTGATACAGTGCACATAGCAAAGATCCAAACTCTTTTAACTGTTATTCAAAACTAACAATGTATTTACTTTTTAATCTCATAGCACCTGGCAAATTTTTATTATTTATTATACCTTAGGAATTGAGCTGCAAGTTTTGTTCTCTAAAATTCGGTTTAAACTTTATCTCTTCTATAAGTAATTTATGAAATACCCCAAGCAGTCTTCTACCTGTACAAAAAGACTATTACATTTCTGTTGGTGCTATTTCATGCTAATCTGTGACATTTTGTGCAATATTGTATAGTATTTATTATTTTGTGATATTTATTTAACTGTTCACGTGTGTCCTGTAGCCAGTTTCTAGTTCTGCAAAATGCCAACCCTATATTAAAAGCATCATGTCTTTTATTATTTATTTATTTATTTATTTTTGCAGTTTTTTGGATGGGGCTGGGTTTGAACCCACCACCTCCAGTATATGGGGCCAGTGCCCTACTCCTTTGAGCCACAGACACTGTCCTATTTTTTATTTTTTTAACACTTTGGATATCTAAATTTATTGGTACATTATGGGAAATTCTAGCTATTCTTTACAGATGGCCTGGCTGGAAAATACCTGATCTTAGACTCACCACAGAGGCATTCCCACCAATGTAGAAAAGGAGAATTAAAAATTCGACACCCAATTTTAGATATGTGGATATAAACGAGTGTACAATCATCTATTCCTACCAGGAGATGAATTACGATAGAGAGGGAAGATTAGAAATACAAAATCTGCTTCTTCTGAGATCTATTGACACCCTCCAATGGGTTATCACTCCTCCCTGTTATCCCAGTAAAACACTGGCACCAATATAATACTTTGACTTTAGCTTTTTTCCATGCATTTGATTATAAAATTCTCCAAATCTTAGAGTTGATCAAGGTGGACAGAATTTAGGGACTACTGCCCCAGTAAAATAACACTTAA
This sequence comes from Galago senegalensis, assembly GCA_963575145.1. NCBI lineage: Eukaryota > Metazoa > Chordata > Mammalia > Primates > Galagidae > Galago > Galago senegalensis. The sequence goes on along the minus strand of CAUYTI010010797.1, from coordinate 15,502 downwards.
ATTGGATTATGTTCCCATAATTCATATCAAAGAGTTACCTCTGAAAACTGTTAAAATTTCTCTAATTTATTTAATCAAAATGAGAATATATAGATAATTTCAGTGTCTTAAGGACTTACCTGTCATATTGACTAATTATATCATAAATATTCATTAGGCACCTACTATGTGTCACACACTGTATAAGGCACTGGGGATGCACTGAAGAACAGGCTGGCCAGATCTTTGGGCTTGAAAACGCTTACACACTAATGCAAGGACAGAAAGTAAAACAAACCAGAATAAGGGCAGTTCACTATCAGTAACATGTAAATAATTAAAACAGACTGACATTAAGTATCAGGATGGTTCTTTTAGGTTGGTTAGCCAATCTAAAGAAGGTTTTGTTTTAAAAGGGGGATTTTTCTGGCTAAATTTGAATAACAAGCCATATTGGCAAATATCAGTTGAAGAAGATTCCAGACAGTAGAACAAGCCAGAGCAAAGGCCTCAAGCTATGGACAAATTTTGGCATATTTGAAAAATAAAAAGAAAGTCAGCTTACCTCAAGGAGATAAAATACTTGAGGGCAGTGGAAACAATTCATGTATGGCTTTGTAAATTATAAAGGGAAATGGAATTTTATTTTGCAATTCAAAATCTCGAAAGTGGTATGTTCTGATGGGCTGGTGGTGGTTTGGAGACATAGGCATTCATTCAGTAAACATTTACTGAGCATCTTCTATTTACCCTATGCTGCTTCAGATAGAAGCAGCAAAGAGAACATGCATTGGGTTGTTGTATTGCAGAGGATAAGAACAATTAACAACCAACTCAAGATAAATAAAGGTCAAGGTATATCAAGAGGGTGTAGGTAGTAAGGAGTAAAGATAAAGCCTTTCAGAGAGAAATCCTGTAGAAGAGAAAGGATGAGTTCACATTTTAAAGAGACTAGTGAGGAAAGGCGAGGTGGAAAATACATATGAACAAAGATTTGAGAAGGAAAAGAGTTTAAGACCTGTCTTACTCCATCATTTTAATTTTTATTAAATATATATTCTTATTTGGTTTAAAAAGCCACTGCTCAAGGATTAAAATACTTATTTTAAGTTAACAATAAAATTAATTTTCAAATAAGCTAACAGTATCTGGAAAACTCATGTTCCGCTACCAAACCACAGCGCTCCCTAGCGGAATGTGAGAGCACCGCAAGGAGTCAGACGTGGGAAGAGGAAGGGCCTGTGAAGAGGTCTCTACAGAATGTCCAGTGCAAGGGAGCTGCGCCCTCGACCCTCGAGATTACAGTAAGATGCACGGCTCAGTAGAGAGGATTCCACGACAACTAGGCCAGGCTGCTGGGATGGGCATCTCAATTCTGTGCTCCCACCGCCTGCATGGGCTTCACATGCTCCTCGTCTGCCTACCACAGCTCTTTAGCTGTTTTGGTGCGGAGGTCGCAGCCTCTGGGCAGCGAGGCATCCCTACACTGATAGGGCCCTCTGTCCTCTGGCACCAGCTGCTGGGCCTTGGCTCCCCGCCCCTGCAGCCGGTGGGGCTGCACAGGCAGCTCTATGTTGGCCTTCTGCTCCTCATGAATCATTTGGTTAAGATTATGGTTCTTCATTTCCAGCTCTGCAATCTGTCTCTGTGACACAGGACAGGTGTTGGCCTCAGCAGTGTTGCTGCAGCGGCAGCTGGCAGAGGAACCAGTGAGCTAGAGGGTAGGCAAAGAGGGACACCACTGACCCCCTAGGCTGTAGCAGGCAGGGAGTCTGGACAACTGCTGGGGAGACACCAGCGCCTTGGTGTCTCCTTTGCCTTGCACTTATGACTGAACAGGGAACCCGCATTTTCTATGCCCAGGTTAATGTCATGTAAGTTTCCTAGGCCTCAATTCCATGAATGGACTATGTTCATTCACTAATACATTCATTCACCTTGCCCCAGTAAAAGGGTCTGTGTCCATTCATTAATACATTCATTCACTTACTCCATCGGAAGGGATTGTATTCATTCATTAATGCATTCATTTATCTTGCCCCAGCGGAAAGGACTGTATCCATTCATTAATGCACTCATTCATCTTGCCCCAGGGGAAAGGACTGTATCGATTCATTAATGCACTCATTCATCTTGCCCCAGCAGAAAGGACTGTATCCATTCATTTCCTGACCTCAAATCCAAGGAACCCATGTGCCTATCCATAAGCCTAGACAAAGAGCCCAGAGGCAGAGACAGAGAGGGGAGAGACACAGCGCTTTTCCCCCCGACTTGGATTTTCTCTCTCTGCCAGGAGCTTTGGTGTTTTTGTATTCTTTTCTTTTCTATAAATAAATCCTGTCTTACCACTCATTTGTGGTCCGTGGATTCATTCTTCGAATCACAGAGACCAAGATCCTACTGCAGATGAATCCAGTATCATCAGTAGTTCTTCCAGAATAGCCCACAGCTCCTCTTCATCCTCACGCTCACGCTCACTCCTGTTGCTCTCGCCTCGCTTCTGCCTTGCTGCTGGCAACTCTGAATTTCAGCAGTCTCAGCTCAGAGGTGGTCATCTCTTGTTTTTTTGAGGCGGAGGCAGTCTGCTCTCGTGGCCAGGAGCCCCTCCTGTCCAATCAAGATCTCCTTCCCCTTGGCAAAAAGAACATTTATAACGTCTTTATTTTAATTCATTTCTTCTTTGGAAACACTGTCTTTTGAAAGGCTGGTTATCTCTTGTGCAGTCTTGGTTTCACATGCCTGCTTTCTTCTTTAGATAAATCTTTGATCCCTCCCTGCAGAACTCCTTGTAAACAATCTAAAGGCACTCCTCTCTCCCGCCCCCTTCCTGATGCCAGCCTCAGTTCCCACAGCGTGGGCGTCCTGGCCATGTTAGATCACGGAGACTTGTCACTTGCTTTAGAACCACATTTCCAAAGAATTCTTGCACACGTCTGGAAAACACACATAGGGCGTTAATGGATTTGGATAGCTGGACTGAACCCTGTAGAAATGCTCCATATATTAATTTTTGTTTCCAGTTTCTTTTCAATGACATGGCCAGGGAATCAAAAGGTAGGACATTCTAGCAGTTCTTCGAGTAAGAGCTGGAATTCCTGCACTTTCTCGCTCTCCACTCTCTGAGGTCCTTCCTCGATCTTACTCAGATCCAGACACAAGCTCCTCCATAGGCAAAGTCTCCGGAAGCCTCGCCAATCCTGCTTTGGCAACTGGCTTCAGGGTAGGCTGATGTCCTTCCAAGTTTGGACCTTCCGCACAGTCATAGTCTGCTTTCAGCTCCTCCACGCCTGATTTAATTTCTGAAACGCTATTGATGCCTTCACGCTTCATGCCACACTCCTCCATGTAATCCATACATTCAGGGAAAACTGCTGGCCGTCAATTCCGTCACACATCATGTCTTCTCTGCTGCATCAGCCAAAGGAATTCCACAAACGGGGTTGAGATTTGGACCATCAACCCAGGCATCTCTGGCTCCTGATCGGCTTTTTCTTTTTATTCTTTTCCATCCACTGTTTAGTATCTGCTAGGGTCAGTTCTTTTGAGTTCTTGTCTCTGCGTTTTCCTTCTTCCCTTCTTCATGCTTTCTTTTATTCTCTTATGCATTTCTTCCTTGTGTTTTTCTTAATTTAAACTCCTTCTCCCTCTTTTAGAAGAGCAAGGCTTCTTGAAGACATGGATTCCCCCTCACTTGGGAAGGACTTTCTGCTTCGTCTCTGGAGCTATCTTCCTGAAAGGCAGAATAGCCTTCTATCTTTTTTTTCCTCTTTCTTACATTTTCCTTTTTTCTTCCCTTGGCGTTTCTTGTCAGCAAACAGTGCATCCTGAGGCTCATGGAGGGTGTCATGGGCAGTGAATGATCACCAGTTCTGCACAATCCAGGAAGCTTAGTAGGACTGATCTCCTTAGAGCTGGGGGTCCAAGTGAGTCTGATGCTATGCTCCACCCTGCATTATTCACTGGGCTGCTGGTGGCCAGCAGGAAGCACATCCTCATGCTGATACACTAACAAGAAAGGGAATAGGACTTTTTCTTCTACCTCCCCATTACACCTATTTCTGTGGTCAGCAACGCCCCCCCCCACACACACACACTCACTCACTCACTCAAACAGCCTACAGCAGCACCATCCTCTGCCTTCGCCTGTGCTTCAAATTGGCCCCTGGTGCCCCATCCCCATCTCACACAGCCTCCTTTACAATGATTGACCACGCCATCATTTTTATAATTAAGAAAAATTGTTACTGAGGTTTGAGTATTTTTCTTATATTCACCTTTTATTGCCATGCTTATCTCATGCTTTGTGACTCTTTATCATCTGTAGTTACTGTTTCAAGAAAACACCCAAACTATATTTTGTTGACACTACAGAAAAAAAAAATTCTAGATTGACATGAATTTTAAGTGACATACTAGACAAATATCTTTTTGCATTTTGGTTTCTTCATCATCTCTCAATATCATTTTTCATTTTGCAATAATTCTAATCAACATAAATATCAAAATAGTGCTAACAAAATTGTGATGGTTAATTTTATGTGTCAACTTGGTTAGGACAAAGCACATATTTGATAAAAACACTTTTATAGATACTTTTGTGAAAGTATATTTAGATAACATTAATATTTATTTTTAGGTTCAGAATATATGTTTCTGATATACTCTGAATTGTATTCTGAATTATATTTTTCAATTTCAGAATATAGAGTATCAGTTTAATTTATAATATTATTATAAATAAATAATATAATTTCAGAATATAATTTCAAATATACAAATGTTTTGGTTGCATGAATTGCTTTTGTACAATTTGAGTCAAAGTTTCAAGTGTGAATTGTACCCAGTAGGTGTGAATTTACCTATCCCCTCGTCTCCCGATCCATCTGCTTGATTTCTGTTAAGTTTTACTATCAGATGTGCATGTGAGTGATGACTGACTAGATCCAATTTAATAGTGAGTATATCTGGTATTTGTTTTTCCTTCTCACAATACTTAAAAGAATGGTCTTCAGTTCCATTTAGATTGTTACAAAAGCATATTCGTTCATCATTTTTTATTGCAGAGTAATACTCTATGATTTACATATACCACATTTTATTAATCCACTTATATGTTGATGGGCACTTGAGTTGATTCCATGTTTTTGTGTTTGTGAATTGCGCTGCAATAAACATTCAAGTACAAGTGTCTTTTTGCCAAAATAACTTTTTTTTTAACCTCTGGGTAAATACACAATATTGGGTTGTGAGATTAAATGCTGGATTTACATTTAGTTCTTTGAGGTATTCACACATTACCTTCCGTAAAGCTTGTATGAGTTTGCAGTCCCACCAAAAGTGCGTAAGTGTTCCTTTCTCTCCGAATCCACATTAACATCAATTGTTTTAGAAAGTTTTGATAAAAGCTGTTCTCATAGGAGTAGGTGATATTTCATTGTGGTTTTGATTTGCACATCCCTGATGATTAGATACTTTGAGTATTTTTTTCATATCTATTGGCCATTATTCATCTACCTTCTTTTGAAAAACTTCTGTTCAGCACTTTTGCCCACTTTTTATGGCTTTTTTTCTCTTGCTGATCTTCTTGAATTCTTTACAGATTCTAGTTATCAGCCCTTTATCAGATGTTTAGCATTCAAATATTTTCTTCTATTTTGTAAGGTTGTCTATTCCCTTTATTGATTGTTTCCTTGGCTGTGCCAAGATTTTTTGATTCCATCAAGTCCCATTCATTTATTTTGGTTGTTGCTGTGATTGCCTTTGGGGTCTTCTTCCTAAATTTTTTGCATAGGCCAATAGCTAGAAGAGTTTGATCCAACATTTTCGTGTAGAACTCATAGTTTCATGCCTCAGGTTTAAGTGTGTTGTCCAACAAGAATTAATGTTTGTGAATGGTGAGAGGTGCAGATCCTGTTTCAGGCTTCTACATGTGGCTACTCAATAATCCCAGCACGATTTATTGCACAGGGATTCTTTCCCCAAATGTATTGTCTGCTTTGTGAAAGAACAAGGGTAGCATGAGAATGGTTTTATATTACTGTTGTCTGTTTTGAACCATTGCTCTGTGACTCTATGCTGTGCCAGTATCATCCCGTGTTGGTTACTATAGCCTTGCAGTATAGATTAAAGTTGGTAAAATGATGCCTTCCAGTTTGTTTGCATAAGGTTGCTTTTCTACTTCCATTCTAAGTGTAGAATTCTTTTCTCTAGATCTTTGAAAAATGACATTGGTATGTTAATGGAGATTGCATTGAATCTATAAATCACTTTGAGTAGTACTGTCATTTTAAAAACGTTGATTCTGCCAAACCACAAGGATGACCTATTTTTCCATTTGTTAGCAAGGAAATCCTCTGTGATTTCCTTCCTCAGTGATGTGTAGTTATGTAGTTCTCCCTGTAGAGGTCTTTCACCTCCTTGGTTAAATATATTCCTGGCATTTTATTTTCTTTGTTGCTATTGTGAAAGGTATTGAGTCTTTGATTTGATTCTCAGCTTGAGCCTTGTTGGGGTATAGGAATGCTACTGATTTGTGTGCATTGATTTTGTTTTTTTTATTTTTTTTAATTATATCTGAAAATTTTTATTTCTTTTTTTTTATTGAATGTTAACTATGTACATTGATACTCTTCTGGGGTACAGTGTGGGGTTGATTTTGTAACTGTAAAGTTTGCTGACTTTGTTTATCAACTCCAGGAGTCTCTTGGTAGAATCTTTGGGGTTTTCTATGTATAAGATCATATCATCAGCAAAGAGTGATAGTTTAACCTCTTCTTTCCCCACCTGGATGTCCTTGATTTCCTTCTCTTGCCTGATTGCACAATTTTAAATAGTATTGGTGACAATGGGCAACTGTGGTTAGTTCCCATTGTTTTAGGCAGGCATTCTTTCCATTTTTTCCCACTCAGCATGATGTTGGCTGTGAGTTCGTTGTACATGGCTTTTATAATTTTGACCTACCTACGGCTATTTCGTTAAGAGTTCTTATCATTCTGCATCTATTGAGATGATCTTTGCTTTTGCTTCTGCTTATGTGGTGAGAGATTAATATTTAAATTAGTAGATTTTGAGTAAAGCATATCATCCTGCATAAAGTATGTGAATGCTTTACAAGAAAGAAGATTGACTTCCTATAAGCAAGAAGACATTCTCTCAGCACACTGCTTTTGAACTCAAGCTTCAAACTCTGATATTATCTCTCTCCTGATATCTTTCTTGCCATCCCACCTTGCATATTTTGGACTTGCCAGCCTACAAAATTCTGTAAGTCAAATTTAAAAACTAACAAACTAACATACAAAACTCTTATTTCTCTCTTCTCTTGGCTGTGTTTCTCTGGAGAACTATGATTAATAATATAAAAGATATATTCTATAAGAACTTTTCATAAAATCTTGTACAGTAAAATATTCCCCTAAAATACTGATTACTGATAATGGAGAATAAACAAGTATGAAAATTGCGAGGAGGAAAGAAACTCTATTTGAAATGTAAGCCCTGAACTAAGGGATTATAATATTACTATTACAGACAATTGCTATTTGTTTATCAAACAAATTACAAATGTAAATATGTATATATACTTTATAATATATTAATTAGAATTGTGACAAGCAAGAAAATTAAGCTGAACTAGTTATCAGGCCAATATATGGACCTAATAATAGTAGAAAAATAAGAGAGTTATAGAAGCAAGAGCTTCTGCCAAAGATAGACATTTTGTCCCATTGATCCGTGTATTATCTTTACATTTGAGTTTTTATTTCCTGGCATTGCCTTCTAACTAGTATTGAGTTGGTAAGGAGTATACCTAATCCAAACTAAAGCAGATTATGTCCTTGAGAAATCTGAAATGAAATTCACATTCTGCTAATTAATTTATTCATGGCTAGAATATTATTTTTAATAACTAGAAAATTTACACTTGGCCCACCTTTTGATTATGTGCATAACAGTTTAGGCAGTTAAAGGTTGAGAAAAAGAGGTAGGAGAGATGGGAGAGAAGAGATGGAAAGGTAAAGAGAGATACTGAAGTGAGTCCACAGATTTGAATGAAGATAAGCAAAGGAAAAAATCCAAGACTGGTTTCTAAGGAGTTTCTAATTCCTGGTACTAGAGTCCTCCTGGGAGACTAGCTCCTTTAGGAGTCCATGAAAAGTGACATATCTTAGTCTGGATTAAGATGTGTTTCTGTTACTTTAAAACAAAGGATACTGGATTAAAATGGCTAAAGACTAAAAATAAAAAAATTAGCTGACAGTGACATGCATCTGTAGTTCTAGCTATTTGAGAGGCTGAGTCAAGTTGATTGCTTAAACCCAGAAGTTTGAGGTTGCAGGGAGCTATGATAATGCCACTGTACTCCATTGTACAGTGACACGGAGTCAGCAAGGAAAAGAAATAGAAAGAATGAAGGGAAGGAAGGAAACAAAAGAAAAAAGGAAAAGTATTAAAAAAGGCTAAGGAGAATGCTGATAGGACTTGTAGTGTTCAGAGGAAAGGCAGTAACATGTACACAGAAGCAGGATCAGATGAAAAAAATATATAAAAGCAAATAGCAACAAGCCAAATATATGTACCTTCTTGACAGAGTCAAAAACTGCAAGAGGTTATTACAATGACATGTATTTTTCACATGTTATATCAATATACACAATTTAATGGAAAGTATGATCACAGATTTTACAGTCAATCAGTATTTAGAAATAACTCAGGGTTGCTGAAATTTTGTTTTTATCTTAGAGGGCTAAGTTACAATTAAGCTAATGATGTAGTTTCCAAAACTAAGGAAGTTCTTAGGCTTACAGTTATGACTCACACCTAATTAACTCTTGTTAAGAATCATAAAGAGTCATCTGAAAAACTCGTGAACGACATGCAAATTGAAACTGTGGAATTGGTGAGCAAAAGGATTAACAAAGCCAACTTTTGGGGACAAAATTTGTTAGGCCTATGTATAGATATATTTTTTCTAATAAGATGTTAAATTTTTTTCATATTTTTTGAACTTTATTTACCCTAATAAATAATAATGGAAATTATGTTAAATTTATAATTTTATAAATTTGAAATTAATAGGGGGGTACAAATTTTTAGGTTAAATTGTTCTCACTTCCATGGTAAAGTTCAAGAAGATTATTATTATTTTTTATTTCAGGTTAATGTGAGGGTACAAACCCCTAGGTGACAATGTTTGCATTGTTAGATAGAATCCCTCTTATAGTTGTTTCCAGAACCCAAGAGGTATGCCATATATGTTTTAAATTGTGCCCATTAATTCTCAAACAACTTATCATCGACTTAACAAAGGATTTGATTCTGTAGGAAGACTGAACATTGTACCTACTGACTAGAATATTATCAAACCTTACATTAAAAACAAGTAATAACCTCTTATTTTTGTTTTGTTCTTTTTGGCTGGGGGCTGGTTTTGAACCCACCACCTCCAGTAAATGGGGCTGTCCTACCCCTTTGAGCCACAGGCGCCATTCAGTAACCTCTTGTTCTTAATAATTTTGCCTCACCTGCAAAAACTGTAAAATATTCCAGGAATACCAGTATGCTAGTCTGGCAAATAATATTTTTAGACATTGCATCTCACACTCAGGTAAAGCATAAACATTCTTCATCAGAGCAAAATAATGTAAATATTAAAACTAACTTACAGAAATAGTTTGCATGCCTGCACAAGTTCTATAGAACTTGTCTAACTTTTCTCTAATCAAACCCTGATCTAATTCTTACAAATTTGTGTATCAGATGCCTTAAATGTTCTTTTTAACTTTATAGTTTTAATAACTACAATGAACTAACAAAAATATTGATAATTTCTATCATGTATTTAGGTTGTGGTTGTTAAAATACCTATTTGAATATTCCAGAACTGGACAGATTCATATTTTAACTTTCCACAATTTTAGGAAACTCTTCTTAAACTCTCCGCCTATTCATGCAAGAATAAACCTCTTATTGCCCCCCCAAAATTAACTATTATTCCTTGCTTTTTCCTTCCTTCTTTTTTCATGTTTCTCTAGGTGCTTCTTCTAGTCTACAACTGTTTTCTTATTATTGCATGTCACTTTCAATTGAGAATAACTTCTTGAAGGCTCCGCTTTTTATGCTCCATGTCAGCCACAGTGACCTAACATCTCTTTACATCCCTATCTGTACGATCTAAGTAGAATTGGAACTGACCGTCAGATTCTGTGTATTCAGTTCATGGCGGCCTGTCAAAAATGTCCTGTAAGTAATGTGGCCTGTATTTCAAAAGTTCTGCCAATCGCCTAAATCACAAATAAATCTTCTAGACACAGCTACTTCTAAAGTTGTTTATGAAGAGGCATGGAGTATATCTCGATTACACATGGTTATAACCTTTCATTTTGAAATGGAAACACGTGTAATGCTCTGTGAATCTTTATTATTCATGATAGTAATAATAGCACGACTACCCAATGAACAATAGCAATAACGGCTCTGGTTTACTCTTTGCAACTTAAAAGTGACTCATTCAATTCTAGGAAGAGCTAACAAATACTTGTAAAATACATGTTAATTTAGTCTGCGAATAAAATGTGCTATGTAAATGTACAATAATCATATAACAATACTAATACAGTGTTCCCAACTTAATGAATAAAGAGCAACTTTTAAGAAACGACCTCAATTATGATTTTTAAAATTAGATTTAGATGCTTTTTTTCTTTTTAAAAATTTTCATGTAAGAAAGGGAAAAACTAAAGATCAGTATTATACTCAAGTGCAATGTGTTAAAAATTGAATTTTCATACTTTAGAATTGGGGACTTAACTGCTACTGAAAATGGCATTAATATGATAACGATATGCCAAAAGAGAACCTTTCATTTCTTATTTTTCTAGTCTGAGAATATTTGATTTTCTTTACTTTTTTACATTTTCTATTCATTCTCTTACATTATATTCATTCTCAAGAGAGAGAGACATATCTAAAATCATTCATATTCACAGTTTATGTGAACTATTCCATCAAAGAGGCCTCATTTATAATCTTATAACCTGCAACACTTTGTAACACCGCTTTTCTTTCTCCTAATGTTCATTACGCCTGAAATCTACTCTGCTGCCCTCACTATCCAGCTGTGGGCCCGTATCCTGTCTCTTCTCTCCCTCACCTTTCCAGTCCCATACTCCTAAATCAATTGCACTTCTATTTTAGGAAGAAATAGCCCATCTTTTTCAAAAAAGTGTTGAGAAATTTATTGGACATATGTAGATTGGTCTTTGACAGATGGATGAAAGAAAAAGAAACTCCTACACTAAGTGATATTGTTATGTCCCTCGTGAATAACTCCAATATGATGATCAAGAGTGAGTTGCCTGGTATGCCTGGATCCAAACAGTTGCTTCAACAATTACTTCTTAAATAACCTTGGATGCTTGGATGCATTTTTTAATACTGTATAGATTATATTTTGTGTGTGTATGTGTATATATATATGTATATATATATATATATAAATTTAAGGTAGTAATTGAATGAATGAATATAATAAACATAATTAATTCAATGATCTATAACATATCATGAAGTGGTATGTAATTAAGATTACATTTGATGCTTGCACAAATACACTAAGCACTTTTCTATCAGCTTCTAGTGTCTAAATATATATATCATTGCATTTTACAGCAAAAATCTGAGATTTCTAAAATGCATGTGCAAAATATTACTTCTCTAAGTTAGGAAGCCACAAAATAACTATATAAATATTTTTTGAGAATGACTGTACCTTAGAGTCAACAAGAAAGCTTTAAAATACACAGATAGCCAGGACTTATTAGTAAAAATCTTGACAGTTTTTCTGAAAATAATATGGACATCTGTACTTTTTTAACCTCCCTAAATATTACTATATGAAGCCAAAGTTAAAAAAATTAACATATAATTGCAATACATAACTTCACTGCTACTAAAAGTGATCTTATACATTGTCTGATCCAAATATCTGTGTAACACAAGCTCAGCAAGTAGCTATCATTTGTAATGATAAAAATATTATTGACTCTCAATGCAACCCATTCTTTAGAACTTGGAAACAATTGTCATTTTGAACAAAAGTTAAGGCATACGTTCTATGTTGGCCAATAAATGCATTATTGCTTTTTCACATGTTGATCTTTCAAATACTTAAAACAACTGACACTTCTTCTCTGCCCACCAGACCTTTTCTCACAAGTCTAAGCATCCTAAACTCTTTCTAAAAACTTCCCTAAACGTATCCTTGTCCTCTCCTCTCCCCGCACCCCTTAGGTTAGTGGGGCATCTGAGACTCTGCACTGAGTAATATGTGATTATCATTCTGTGTGTTCTCTGTTTACTGAATGAGCATGAGGCTGTATTAATTTTGCAATGCTCACAGTACTGTTTACAATCCATACATCTTTCTGCTAAGTGACATGGCTACAATATTAATTGTCTATCACTACATACCAAATTACCCCTAAAGCCAAGCAGTAAAAACTTGATTCATTATGAACAACATTCTAAAAAGTGACTAAAACAATTCCTGTAGGTCAGGAATCCAGTTTCCCTGGGTGGTTTTGTGTCATGGTCTCTACCATGACTGTAGGCTATTCTATTCTCAGGTACCAGCTTCTTGTTTCAGATTCTTGTCATGTGGGAATTCCCAAAGGTTGCCTCATAACATGGCAGCTGGCTTCCTTCACATGAAGTGAACCAAGAAAGATCCAGCACCCAGGACTGAAGCTCCAATTTGCAGAAACCTAATAACAGAAGTCTCTTACCATCACTTAGGCCACATTTTCGTGAGAAGAGGCAACTTGTTAGGTCTAGCCCACATGGAGAAGAAAATAAAACCCTATTCTTTATATAGAGGAATGTCAAAGAATTTATCCACATAATTTTTTCTTGCATTTATTTATTTACTTATTTAGCCTCACCCTGTGCCTTGAGCAGTGTGCAGTGGCATCATCAGAGCTCACTGCAACCTCATCCTGCTGCCTCAGGCTGCTAAGTCACTAGGACTACAGCCTTAATGCCCAGCTTGATTTTTTAATATTTTCGTGGAGACAGGGTCTCACTATTGCTCAGACAAGTCTTGAACTCCTGAGCTCAAGCAATCCTCCCTCCTCAGCCTCCCACAGTTCTGGGATTATAGGCAGGTGCCATCATGCCCAACTCTCCACATAAATTTAAAAGCATTACAGCAGTGATGTCGAATTCATGCAATTGATTTTTTTTTTTTGTATACAACAAAAGCATTCTATTTTTCTTTTACAAGCTATGGGAGTCTTTTATGATTCCTATCTTTGCCTATTTCCTTTCCTTCATGACATTATGTTACTTGCATATCTGACAATCAACAATGTATATTGGTACACAAGCCATAAATGAAACTCTTGTGACATAGCCATGCATGGAACTGTGCCATGGCTCTAAACTAGCTCTCCAGAATGACAGTAATCCAGTGTCCAAGATTGATCACTATCATTCATTATATACATTTAGCCCACATAATTTTATTATCTTTATTCTCAAAATGATAGCATGTGGCACTTAAGTGTCGTTCAGATCTACAAATATTTTGTTCACCAGGTTGTCATTGAGCTCTGCCTCACAGATATCAAAAATGTCTTTAATTTATTCTCTGAAATAAAATAGTTTTCTTTTTTACTTTAATAGATTGAGGGGCTCAAGGGGTTTTGGTTACATGGATGAATTGTGTGGTGGTAAAGCCTAAGCTCTTAGGGTACCCATCACCCAAATAGTGTACATTATGCCCAAAGTGTAATTTTTCATCCCTCTCCAGTTTCACTTTCCCTTTTTGTGTCTCCGATATCTATTATACCAATCTGTATGCCCTGCATACCCATAGCCTAGATCACACTTATGAGTGAGAACATATAGTATTTGGATTTCCGTTACAGAGTTACTTGGTCTTTAAGATAATGGTCTTTAAGATAATGGTCTTCAGTTTCATCCAAGTTACAGTGGAAAACATACTTTTTTTCCTTCATGGCTGAGCAGTATTCTATGGTATTGTACATATAGTATACATATATACTATAAATATATATACACATATATATATTTTATATATATACATATATATATAAAATACCCTATCATTTATATATAGTATTATAATATTACACACACACACACACACACACACATATATATATATATATATATATATATATATATACACACACATATATCCCCCCACATTTTCTTTGCCCACTACTGGATGAGTGGACACCTAAGTTAGTTTCAAATCTTTGCAGTTGCAAATTGTGTGATGCAGCAAACATGGGTGTTTGTGTCATTCTTATATAATGACATTTTCCTTTGGGTAGATACTCAGCAGTAGGATTGCTAGATTGAACTGTAGGTCAACGTTTATTTCTTTAATAAGTTTCCATATTGTTTCCAATAGAGGGGATCCTACTTTATGTTCCCACCAACAGGGTATAAGGGTCCCCCTTTCACTGCATTCTTGCCAATGTTGATTGCTTTTTGACTTTTTAATGACTGTTCTAACTGGAGTAAGGTGGTGTTTCATTGCAATTTTAATTTGCATTTCTCTGATGATTAGTGATGTTGAGCTTTTTTTCATGTTTATTGTGCATTTAGATATCTTCTTTGAAAAACACATCTGTGACAACCGTGTCTGAAATGCACCTTCATGTATGATTAGTTTCAAGTTTCAAGTATCTGTCCTGTTTTCCATGATTTTATCAGACACCCTGAAGATGGCTTGTGGATTATTTGCCAATTCTCATTATAAATTAAAATGAAACATATGAAAGAAAATAAGATTATTTAAGCCTGATGAGTTGATTTTTAAAAGGATTTTGTGTTTACAGGCTGTTGGCGGTTTCTGCATGTTTTCCTTTAATTTTTTCTCCCATTTATAAGAGAAATGGGAGAAATGTTTCTGATTTTCATCAAGATGAATTATCAAATGGACCCCAAACTTGAAAAGGATTTGTAATTAAAAATAAAAGTATGTGATATGCCACTGTAACGGTATATTATCAAATCACCAACTCAAATGGGAAGTATTATCAGATGGACATAAGGGCTTTTTTTTTCTGGAAAAAATTCATGAGGTGCGATTTTTAGATTCTAGAAGTTAAAGCTTTCTAGGTATTAGAAAGTAATCAATCGATGAAATATATAGTCTTTTTTTGAATATTTAGAAGAGTCAACTTCTTTTGAGAATCAAGTTCCAATTCTCTGAAGTAGAGTCCAAAGCAGGACTGTACAACCTGAGGTCCATGGGACGCATGCTGATTTTCTGAAGACCTTTTTTGTTTATCTGTGGTGTGGTGTCAATAGCACAAAAAGCAGGCATGACCTTCTTTTCTTTTCTTTTTTTTTTTTTTTTTTTTTTTTTTTTGCTAATCAGCTTTCATTGATGTTTGTATATTTAACGTTTGGCCCAACATAACTCTTATTCTTCTAATGTGCTACAGAGGAAAAATATATGATTGGACACCCCTAGCTAAAGTCTAGT
>CAUYTI010010792.1:0-32146 GCA_963575145.1 Galago senegalensis | reverse complement strand
TTATATATATATTATATATATATTATATATATATAATATATATATATTATATAATATATATAATATAATATATATAATATAATATAATATAATATATAAATATTAATAAAGTGGAAATATACCCCTAACTGATGGACAAATTCAACACTGAATTACATGGAGAAATTTACAAAACCACAAGCAAAGTGAGATTTTTATTTTTCTCTCTTAGTAATTCATCGAATAGCTTAAATTTAGGTATAAAAGATTTGAACAATTATCAAATCTGATTAAATAAACACATCCTATCTGCAACAATTAGAAAACTGTATACATTTGTTAAAAACACATGGTACATTTATAAGACCTGATGATGTTTTGGGACACATATCATGTCTCAACACATTTTAAGGTTACTGTATCAGAGGCTTTATCCTCTAACCACAATAAAAAAGTAGATTTTACTCACACTTGTAATCCTAGCACTCTGAGAAGCCAAGGCACATGGGTTGCCTGAGCTTTGGAGTTCAAAACCAGCCTGAGTTAGAGCAAGACCCTATCTCTAAAACTAGTTGGGTGTTGTGGCTAGCAGCTATAGTCCCAGCTATTCAGGAATCAGAGGCAAGAGAATCACTTGAGTCCAAGAGTTAGAGGTAGCTGTGAGCTATGATGTCACAGCACTCTACCCAGAGTAACAAAGTAAGATTCTGTCTCAAAAAAAAAAAAGAAAGAAAGAAAAGTAGATTTTAATAGTAAAAATCATAAGTAAATCTTATTTGAAGCATTAACATACACTCCTAAATAATCATATATGAAAGAATAAAGTGTAATTGGAAAATGTGATTACCTATCAAATTGTAAGATGCAGTCAAATATGTTTAGAAGGAAATGTATAGTCATGAATGCTTATGTTCAAAAAGAAGACAAAAAAATAAACTGGCCCCCAACTCAAGGAGAGATTAAAAAAGAAAAACATATTGGACCCACACCTTTCACCATTAACTAAGGAAGTATATTTATTATACATTTCTTTGCAAAGGGATCTGAGGTATTATTACTGGAATTGAAAATACAGTTGGGGAAGAAATGTTCTTAATTCATCCTCTTCCTCAACCACTTAATAATACTTAAATGCTTACTATGCATTTGACATGATGTATCTTTGTATGTCTTCAAGTAAAATGTCAATGTAGCCCCTTACTGGGGATCAGAAAGAGAGATTTCATTCTGCTATTTTGTTCTTTGTATGCCCTTAGAGCAACAATCACTGTGAGATGAGGGAGTTGGAAGTAATCTTTTAAGGCCTAATTTAGCACTGGCATTTTACTGCTGCCTGTCATTTCTGATAAAAATTTAGGAATTGAGGCCTGGTGTGGTGGCTCTTGCCCGTAATCCCAGCATTCTGGGAGGCCAAGGCAGGTGGAGTACCCAGAGTTCACAGGTTCAAGACCAGCATGAGCCAGAGGGAGACCCCATCTCTAAAAATAGCTGGGTGTGGCTCAGCACCTATAGCTCAACTGGCTAAGGCACCAGCCACGTACACCTAAGGTGGCGAGTTTGAATCCCCAGCCCGGACCCGCCAAACAACAATGACGGCTGCAACCAAAAAATAGCCGGGCGTTGTGGCGGGCGCCTGTGGTCCCAGCTATTTGGGAGGCGGAGGCAAGAGACTCACTTGAGCCCAGGAGTTGGAGGTTGCTGTGAGCTGTAATGCCATGGCACTCTACCCAGGGGGACAGCTTGAAGCTCTATCTCAAAAAAAAAAAAAAAAATAGCTGGGTGTTCTGTTGAGTGCCTGTAAGTTTCAGCTACTTGGGAGCCTGAGGCAAGAGAATAGCCTGAGACTCTGTCCCAAAAATAAAAAGGAATTGAAATTGAGGTATCCAAACAATTAGCAGAAAGCAAATTTTTAAAAATAAACAGTTTTTCCCCAGAGATGCTTACTTTTACTTTGTCATAATAATTTGTCATATTAAAGAAATAGTGCTATTGGGCAGCACCTGTGGCTCACAGGAGTAGGGTGCCAGCCCCACATGATGGAGGTAGCAGGTTTAAACCCAGCCCCAGCCAAAGACTGTAAAAAAAAAAGAAAGAAAAAAAAGAAATAGTGCTATTTAATACTGTTCCTAAAATAAATAGGCAGAATTATTGGAATGTTAAATTAGAAGATGTGAAATTGCAGGTTGCCTAGACCAAATTTAAGTATTCTTTCCTTATTTTAGAATTAAATGTAAATGTATAAATTATATGTATGTATGTATATATATTCATATATATGTATAAATATACATTTCAAGTAATGCATATCTGTTTATACATATATTAATATATACATACATATATACATGTCCATACATGTATATGTGTATATGTATACACAAATATATGTTCATATATGTATGTACGTCTCATATATATATATATATATAAGAGAGAAACGAGAGAGAAAAAGATTGAGAAAGAACTGGCTCCCATAATTATCAGAGACGGCAAGTTTGACATTTTTAAGGTAATCCAGAGGCTGGAAATTCAGGTAAGTGTTGGTGTTTTTGTCTTGAGCTAGATTTTACAGGCAGGGTTTTTAATGTTGCAACCTTGAAAAAATTCCCTCTTTTTCTGGAAACCTCAGTCTTCGCTCTTACGATCTTCAACTAACTAATTGGTACTCTTTGACATTATCGAAGATAAGTCTTACTTGGTTTCTACTGATTAATAGTTTGTCACATCTGAAAAAACAGCTTCCAAGGACTGATGTTTGACAAACAAATGGGCACAGAGCTTAGCGAGTTGGCACATGAACTTGGTCATCAGATCTCTTTCAATCATTTTGAAATTTTATTCTTCATCCAAATGTGTCATCGATTCTTTTTACACATAAATTACACATAAAAGTTTCAAAACATTGCTAAATAAGTAAGGCTGGTCTAACGCAGCAGCATATTGTTAGCATTCTTATAAGCTTTTCATCATAATTGTATTAATGTGGCAGGTAGTCGGCCGATCACTTTATCAGTCTTCTCTCTGATGAAGTAAAACAGACATCAAAAGCGGAAGTTTAGGGACTGTTTTCAACTGAGTCACACAGAAGTCATTTGGCACATGTACACGGCATTAATGCACGTGGTACACATAAACACACGTATGTAGCTAGACTAACGTAGCTGGAACAATAAAAAAAAGAAAGGATTGTAGCAAAAGTGCATGCATGTTAATTCCATGACTAATCGTAACATTTTATAGGAAAATTTGGGATTCTGTTACCGTAACTGGATAATACTAAAATGTTATAATCCATGTCAGTCATTGTGGTACTTTTTCTAATCTTGTCATTTCAGATTTACTAACAAGAGTATTTCTTGCAAACATACCTAGATTTAAAAGAAAATCATTCTTTTTTGCTTTAAAACATATTACATAGAACACATTTATATGTGATTGTTTTTGTTTTAGACTGAAAATAATCTCAAACGATTAGCATGAGTTCACTATTTGATATCAACCCTCAAATTTGATATTTATAGGTTTGTTTACTTTTCACTGTGAATCTGGCTTTGTTAAGATATCAGACCTGAACCTAACCAGTAATGGATCATAATGGTACTTTTCAAAGTCATTCTCTCTGCTATGTACCTTTTCCCTGTTTCTAAGTCAGTACAAGAGATTGATAATTTTTAAAATATTTTTCCATCACTTCCATCCTTTGGAATTGGCTGGCTGACTCCATTCTCAGAACATTCCCTGAAAAAAAATTACTTGGGATCATTTATTATTAAGATATATCAATTGCTATGCAAAACATTTTTCAGATGTGCAAATACTAGGTCTAAGGTTTACTACAAAAATCGAGAACCTGATAATAATATTCCTTATCCTAGAATCAGCTAACATAGAATATATGGAAATTCTTGAAGGGCAATTTTCTTAGTCAGGCTGCATTAATGGAATACTAAGAAAGCTTAAAGAACATTTACTTCTCACAGTTGTGTAGGCTGGGAAGCCCAAGAGGAAGGTTCCAGGAGAAATGGTATCTCGAGAGCACCTGCTTCCTGCTTTGTCCTCACACAGGGGAGAGCTCAGAATGAGAGCAAGTTCCCATGTCTCTTACCAAGATACTGATCCCATCCATGGACCATCCACCCTCATGACCCAATTGCCTCCCCAAATTCCACCTACAAATATAATCTCATAGGATTTCAACATATACAATTGAGAGAATGCACTCAGTGCATAGAAGCAACAAACCCTTATAATATTGCCCATGTTTCAGATTATGATATATGAACCCAAAATTGAGAGAATATTTTTATATAATAGGAATAATTTTTAACCTTTGAAAAGGGAAGTGCTTAGAATCTCTGTTAGCCTTTTTTATTTAATTTTAAAGTTTTACAGGGTACAAATATTATTGGTTAAATGGATTACTTCTATGTTTGAGTCACGGTTGTAAGTGTGATCATCACCCAGCCAGGGTTCACTGTATTCAGGAGGTAGATTTTGGATCACTTCTATGTTTGAGTCACAGTTGTAAGTGTGACCATCACCCAGCCAGGGTTCACTGTATTCGGGAGGTAGATTTTGGATCACGTCTATGTTTGAGTCACAGTTGTAAGTGTGATCATCACCCAGCCAGGGTTCACTGTATTCAGGAGGTAGATTTTGGATCACTTCTATGTTTGAGTCACGGTTGTAAGTGTGACCATCACCCAGCCAGGGTTCACTGTATTCAGGAGGTAGATTTTGGATCACTTCTGTTTGAGTCACGGTTGTAAGTGTGATCCTCGCCCAGCCAGGGTTCACTGTATTCAGGAGGTAGATTTTGGATCACGTCTATGTTTGAGTCACAGTTGTAAGTGTGATCATCACCCCGCCAGGGGTCACTGTATTTGGGAGGTAGATTTTTGCCATCTTCTCCTCCCTGGCACCATGTTGATGTCCGTTAGGCTCTGCTTCCCTCTAAGTACATGTGTGCTCATCAGTTGGTTCTAGGTTAGTGAGTGCACGTGGTGTTTGTTTTCCCATTCTTTAGATATTTTGTTTAGGATGATGGTCTCCAGTTCCATCTGTACTGCTGCAAAAGGCTTCTTCATGGCTGAGTAATCTCCAAGGCATCCATATACCATATTTTGTCAATCCAGGCCTGAAATGATGGATATTTGGGATTTCACATCTTTGCAGTTGTGAATTGTGCTGTGATATATTTAAGACCAGGTGTCTTTTTGATAGAACTACTTTTCTTTTGAGTAAATCCCCAATAGCGGGATTGCAGGATCAAATGGTGGGTCTGCTTTTAGTTCTCTGAGGAATCTCCATAGTGTTCCCACAGAGGTTGTACTAACATGTTATGCTGATATTCCTCTGTTTATGTTTCAGTGTGTCTTGTAAGGTCTGATGTCACCTAAAGTTACTGAGCAGTGTAAAACAGTTGCACAACTATAAGGTGAGCAAAGGGCTGGTAGTTAAAATTTTCACTATAACACAAACAACTTTTTTGATCTTAAACCAGTTAAAACCTTTAAAACCTCTTAATATATGTGGAAATACCCATCTCTACTTCCCAGGGTTCTTGCTACTACAACTGCTTATGACATCTCCTGTAATATATTTAATGAGAAGTAACCATTTGACAGAGTGATTTTTTTTGCTTAACTCAAATTTCTTACCTCCGCAGAAAATTATTTAGCTTATCCTAAAGTATCCTAGTTCAGTTTTCCCTGAGAAGGGGTAACTAAAAGCAGAAAATATCTTTTCTTTTTATGCATGCAGTAGATGTAGTGGTTAAATAACTTATAAAATTATTATGTAAATGTCTCTATTTAGAAAAGTCTTCTTTATAAGCCTATATGTGTGTGTATCCATATCTTTACTGATGTGTGTACGTTGTGTATGTACATTTATTGTATGTGTGTGTTTGTATGTCTCTGAGTGTCACTGTACTAAAAGCCAAAATAGGATATATAAGAAACTTTCATTAAAGTTAGCCATGATATTAGAATGTTCAAAATTTATAATTTTCTGCATTTCTCTTTGTGTGAGTTTTAATTTTACTTTAAATGCAGCTTTTAATTAATTCATTATTTTTCTTTACTAGACATGGTTTCTGGGTGATTTTCTATAGCTATGTGCACATCTCAGGTGCTTCAAATGCAATTCACAGATTGAAGGGAATGTATAATCTTTATATTTATAGATTCCTCAGCTGCCTTCTTGACTTCCAGCTGTCAGTTACCTACTGAAGCAAACTTCATTTCCCTGTTGCAATAGCAGTTTAAAATATTACTTAAAATATCCAACAAAACTCAATGAACTCTTTGAACTTCTGTTTTATATGATTTTTATTTTGTCAAATCACCAGTTTATTTTCTGATTTAAATATCAAAAGAAACCTTAATATAAGGATGGTTAAAGTTTATAGATGCCAGTCTATATTGATTCTTTACCACTTTCACGTGAAGACTCAAATGGAATTTAATGAACTGGTTTCTACCAATAAACCAGTTCATCAAATCCCCAAACCCACCCGCTGTGAAATGTAGACAAGAGGATTTAATGTCTCACATTTTAATAAAAGGTATTTTCAGAAGATTAAGATTTTAAATCAATTTAAAAATTTAAAAGTATTTATCAAAGATTTAAGAATATTTTCTCTATTCCTCCCTTGAATTGCAATATAATTATCTTAATAATTTGGTTGAAAAGAGATGCTTTTCCTGCTAGTTAAATAAATGTAAAAACTATTGCCAACATTGGTATAAACTCAAAAGAACAATTATAAAATCATTAGAACTTGAAACACAGTGAAAATTTACATGAAAAAAATACGGTTTAAGGTTGAACGAAGAAAACCTTTTACCCTACTGGTATTAAATAGACTCTGTACTGTCGTTATTTAACCAGTGCACTGATTTTTTATGCTGAAATGCAAGGATTGTTCTTTAATGCACAGGGGAGAGTGTGAAGAAGACAGTCTCTGTTACATTCATATCATAGTCAGTCCAGAATATACAAAACAAGTAAGTGACATGTTGTAATAGAAAATACAAACAATGCACATGGTCCTGTCTCCATGTTTAAGAGTCACCTGGCTCTGGGAAAGTCTAGAAGTGTCTTTATACTCATTTTCTCTTGTTAAAAATGAGAATAACAACTCTGTCCAGGTTAATATAAAAGACGTAAAATCTGCCTCTTTGTTATGGCTGAATAGTAGTCTGTGGTATACATATACCACAATTATTAATCCATTCATAGGTTAATAGGCACTTGGGTTGATTCCACATCTTGGCAATTGTAAAATGAGCTGCGATAAACAATCTAGTGCAAATGTCCTTGTGATAAAATGATTATTTTTTTCTTCTGGGTAGATACCTAGCAATGAGATTGTAGGATCAAATGGAAGGTCTATATTGAGTTGTTTGAAGATATTTCATACATCTTTCTAATATTCTCTTTAGTAAAGTATCACAATAATGGAATAACAAGTATGCATAGTGTTTTCAATGCTAATTACATAGCCAGTAGACAAATTAATGCATGACCACACAAGAGAAAAATTAAATTTAATTCAAGTTGGGAGGAGAAGGTAGGGGGGATGGAGAAGGGAGGGAAGAGGGGAAGAGAGGAGCAGGAAAGGGATCAGTGTGCTCTCACCTAATGGGCACAATGTAAGGGTAAATGGCACACCTCCTGGGTGAAGGCCACAGCTATAGCAGGGACCTCACCTAACAGATGTAAGCATTGTACCCTAATTGTACTCATATTGATCTGAAATTTTAAAAAATAACATTTCGTGTTGAATAAGTTATGATGAATTGAGCAGTCCGGTTGGCTGATTATTTCTAGAATAGCTTGACAATTTATAATAAGAATCTAAGTCTGTTTGGAATCTTTCCCAAGGAAATAATCATCAGTGCACATGGCATTTATGTTTACTGATGTTCTCTATACTGAGCACTGGAGTAAAACAATGTGAAAATAACAAGAATACAGTAATAAGTTATGTGTGTTGTGTGTGAGGGGGAGGAGGGGAGGATGTGCCACCTAATTTCCTAATTGCAATTCTAGGCTAACTTAGAACTACTGCCAGTGTGAGATCACTTTGTCTGAATCGTCAGTACAGTACTATGGGTTTCTTTGTAGGTTTCTGGTTTACTATGAGCTGGTTGCTTTACTCTTTCAGACCCAATTGCTTATCTTGAAACTGTGCTTCTAGAGAGGTCCCAAGGGTCTAGTAAACCTACTTGAATGAACACGCTTTACTACTCATTTATGCAAAGGAATAGGCCCAAGATACGTGTCTTTAAAAGGCCCCCAAACTTTTAAGCCTGGATGCAATAAAAAGAAAAAATAATACCTTAAACGGAGTGAATCAAGGGAAATTCATCATCAAAACCTAGTGATGCTTAAATTTTCCTGTGCAATATATAGCCATATAAAATGAAGCTTCTTTGAAAATACTTTTGAAAAAAGTCTTTATTAGTGATTTAGCTGGAGAAAATGGAGCATAATGACCCACATTCTTCTGCATGAACTCCATCCTGAAACTTCTGAACCTGTTTTCATGTATTTAAATCAGGTTTGAATCTCAAAATATTTAAAAGCATTGTTACTATGTTTGTACATCACTTTCAGTTAAATTTCAACTTTTATCAGGACATCGTTTTTCTATTTAGGATACACTTTAGTAAAACGTTAAGATAAAAATAAGTGAAATATCTGGAATTTTTTTTTCAACAGCTCTTTGAGATACGTTGTGCTAGGCGAGATATTTTTTAGTGA
Source organism: Galago senegalensis (assembly GCA_963575145.1). NCBI lineage: Eukaryota > Metazoa > Chordata > Mammalia > Primates > Galagidae > Galago > Galago senegalensis. Next base: position 23,395 of record CAUYTI010010792.1, on the reverse strand, counting down.
CCTGTCTTGAAAAGACAACAGAAAATGTATTCTGCCTTTAGTCTCAGAGGCTAAAGAGCCATCTCTTGCATCTAGGTGAGTCTAATTATGATGACCCCTTGATAAAGATACTCTGAATTACTTGAAAGTCTCTATTTAGACACCTGTCTTCTCACTATTGTCTCCCGTTGTTATAGTGTGTTTAAATAATTTAATAATAAATGACAGGTGGCAAATGCCATTTTCAGCAGCTATCCGAAGAAGCCGCCAAAAAAACACTGAAGGAAGGGAGTGTCGTGTTGTCCTCAGGGTCTCAGTGTGCTGTGAATCCAGATGAGGGCACCTTGCATCAGTTTTTTTCCAACCAAGTAAGGATTAGAAACCTTTTATCCCTCATTGACTCCTCACACACTTACTAGTAGCTTTCTGTCTGCTTATATGTGTATGGGACACCCAGTGCTCTAAGCCCTTCACATGCACTTTTTTCATTTAATACAAGTCTCCTATGGTAGGTACCATGATGATCACAATTTTTCTGCTTTAATCTGCACATTGACAGATCAAAAGTATATAGGATGATACATTCTACATCCTTTTTTTTTAGGTTCTTTTTAATTTAATTTAATTTTTTTAATTAAATGTTAGCTGTGTACATTAATGCAATCATGGGGTACAGTGTGGTGTTTTCCTATACAATTTGAAATATTTTCATCAAACTAGTTAACATAGCCTTTGTGTCATTTTCTTAGTTATTGTGTTAAGATGTTTATATTCTACTTTTAGAAAGATTCACTTGTACCCTTGAAAGATAAACTATAGAGGTGATCCCTCCAATCATCCTCCCTCCATCCATCCCTCTCCTCCTCTCCCCCCCCATATTCTTAGGCTATAATTAGGTTATAGTTTCATATGAAAGCTATAAATTAGTTTCATAATAGGGCTGTGTACATTGGATACTTTTTCTTCTACTCTTGTGATACTTTACTAAGAAGAACATTTTCCAGCTCCATCCATGTAAACATGAAGGAGGTAATGTCTCCATCTTTCTTTATGGCTGCATAGTATTCCATGGTGTACATACACCACATCCTTAAAAGCTCACAGGGCACTGCAAAAATGTGCAATAATGTGGAATTACTACGAACTCACATGGTTGAGAGCTGGGGGCTCTTCACACAGATGGATCCAATTCCTAATCTCACTCTAACTAGCTGTGGAGCAACAGGTAAGATCCAGATACTAAAATAGCTGCTAGTGGTGTGGGACCTGCCATGCAGTGTGACTGTACGACATTCCTTTAAGTGCCCAGGTACGCCAGCTGCTGGTCCTGCTGGCCCTGTCTCTGCTGTGGTGGCTGTTGCTTCTGCTCTGGATGTTTTAGGGATAAACAGGATTATGTTAAATTACTGAAACCTTTCTCTATCAGAGAGGAATAGGAAAGGTTTCTGAGAAAGAAAATACTTGAGTTAAGTTTTGAAATAAGTTAGGAATTTCACCAAATAACTTAAGAATGAAAAATTTCCTGAACTTTGGGTTTTTAAACTATAGGTTGATAGGCTTCAGATGACCCTAATGAAAGGTTGACATGAAAATGGTATAGATAACCTGCTTTTGAACCCGAGGGAGACGTGTGTGCCCACGAGAAAGTGTGTCCACAGAGGTGCTCATCAGTCAGTCTTTGCAGGGCGCTGGTTAGCAGACTGGAGTTCCTAAGCCTACCTGGCTGACTTCTCTAGTGCAGACACTTAATAGCTAATTTAGAGGGATTGAGTCCCTCGTATGAAATCATGATTTTGTGCAACTTAAATTAATATATAATTAATTAATATAGTTCTGTGTAGCAAACTACACAATATACTCTGAAGATCATCTGTTATTAATTTCCAAACCTCTTTTCAAAGAATTAGCAATACAATTGTTTTTCTTCTGGCCTGTCACAGAATTTCTCTTAGTCCGTCTTCCTCGTCTCTGCTGTGGGGTTGCCATTGCCTCTCCCTCATTATTAACTACTAATTGCAGAGAGTTCTCATGGTCTGCACGTACTCACAGTTCAGATATTAAATGCAGAGGCCTCATTAACTTCATAACGAAGGTGGTTATTTTCTCCAATATGCTCAGCAAGGTGCAAACAGTCAGTTACTCATTATCTGCGAAGGTGCCTCTCGTTCACAGGAGCCGTGGTGCTCCGCACTCGATTAGCGTCTCGGTTTCTGTCTTGGTATTCACTTGTTAGGTGCTCATCACGTCGGGTGGGATCATTTACTCTGATTTGACTTCCAGAAGGAACGCTCAAAAGGATGTGTGATATTATCAAACCTCTTCTGGCTGCAGCATTTCAGGACATTTCCTGTTTAACTACCTTGTGTCCATTAATTGGAAAGGTTGACCAGCCAGTGAGAGATAAGTAGCAACCCATTATTAGTGGGAAAATTTAGAAAGCACTTATGTTCTTCTTACTTTGGCAGCCTTGTTGTTTTCATGAACATGGAGTCATTTTCTAGTAAAGAATTTTGGGTGAAATTCTTTAATAGAGACCTTGATCACAGGAACATGTTAAGCTACAGATGTGATAACTGAAACTTGATGAAAATATAAAGATTACCCTAATACTGCCTTTTCTCAAAATAGTATGATAATTGGTGATACCATTTATAGCATTTTATGGATGTACATGTGTGCACACATGTATATAGTACACACATATATGTATGTATATATACCTAATTAAAAAGGTAATTATTTCATGTAGGAAGTCATTTTTTGCATTCTTGAAATAATATAAATGAGACCTGCTTATTTATTTTATTGGTTCTGTTAAGAATACAGATGTATAAAAGAAGTATAAGTAAGGATTTTATGGTAGGCTTGTAGGATTTTCATGTCATTTCAAATTTATGAAGTGCTATTGTGCATGAAATTCTAGTCCCCACGGGGAAAGATACACCCCCACCATACACAGAGATAGATGTGTGTCTACATGTGGATATACATGTATATGTTACAGCAGCTGAATCTAGATGCTACAAGTACTCTTTAAACTTAAAATATATATATATTTTTTTTTAAAATTTCATTTGAAAAATTTTCCACCTTCCCTAAATCTATTATACTAGCTTGCAGTGCAAGTCTCAACCTGATGTGTGTTTAAGCCCTTGTGTGCATCCAAGCCTCCTGAAAAACCAAGCTTACAGAGAGGACAGACATCCCCTGAACCCTCTCTATTGTCTCCAGCAAGGCAGCGTAGTAAGAGAGGAAAGTCCAGGGCACATCCAGTCTCCAGCATTGGGTTCTCTGCTGTGTTACCCAGCCAGTCCTAGCTTACTCAGCTGTGGATGCGGTAAGAAAATGACTTAGATGGTTCTATACTGAGCCACATTTTTTTCTTTTGCTGGAAATATTTCTGTTGATAAAATTCATCATATTAAAGGAGGAAAGGAAAGAAAATACTCAGTAGTTTATGTGCAATCATGATATTCTGAGCATTATAGAGCAGATGTCACAAAAAGCCACACAGACGCGGCAGTCTGGCAGAGATGCACCTTTCAGGTTGTTGTTATTTTATACATAGCCGCAGATGATATTTCAAGGATTATGTCATTTCTGGGAACATTGACCTTATAGACAAGTCAGTCTGTGAAGCAACTTATTGAATTTGCTGATGTTTATATATTTGTACCGGAGATTATAAGAAAAAATCTAAAGGACAGAGGCCTTGAAAACAGATACCTTAATAAGTACAACATGTCCCAACTTCCTAATATTTCAGCCAAAGGGACAAACAGGCCCTTCCACCCACAATATTGGCTTCAGTGTGGCTCGCTGTCCTAGGAGGCTGTGTATACTGCCGTCAGGGAGATTAGTTAGTTACATATTCATGCTATTTTACCGCAGAACTTTTGCAAAGGGTCATTAGGTTCCAACTCCTAGATGAAAAAGGTCGTTATCAGACACTTCATGGAAAGAAAGGGAAGATCCCACGTATTCAATTTGCACAGGATTAAAGCCACCCTCATTTTGGGAGTAGTGATGGATCAGACTGATTTGAATTTATCCTGGGCAGTTTGTTTAGTAAATGTGAAAGCCAGAATTCCGAGTGCTTCTGTAGGATGTTACAGGGGCCCTGCAGCTAAAGTGACAGGTGAATGAGAGAAACGGTGGAACTTGGCAGGAAAGATTCTGGAGAAGTAATGGAAAGAGTGACATTTCACTAGGGTGCTGGAACACAGCCTCATCATTCCTTTTTCTTGCTATACACAGGTGCCTTTTAGGTGTTAATTATGCCACATCAGTGAGGGAAACCTCCAGACGTGATTTCAGACATACGAAGTCCCGCCTGACAGAGAGACTAAATGCGTCTTCAAGTGTGTACTGTTCAAAAGTCATGCGTCTGAGCTCAGTGTCTACGTGAAAGATTTAAGTAGAAAATGACATTCATTATCTGTTTTAACGATTTGGGAAACAACTCTGGGACGATAACTAAATGATGTTTGTTAGGCTGAGGGCACAGGCATGTTTCAGTCATCATTAAAGCTGCAACTCAACGACAGCAGTTTTGGCTAAGAGGTGATGGGGAGGAGGAAAGTGGATGGATTCAGAATATCTCCACGTTACACAGGGAAGAACAGAAATGACAGCTGATTCAATATCAGCAGCTGTGATTGCCGGAAATAGTATGTTCCTCCTGTATCTTGTGATTCTACCGAGTCTTAAAGAGGAGTGGTGAAATCAACTGTGGTCCATGGCGCTGAGGCAATAATCCCGTGTTTTCTTGTCAAGTCACTGTGGGAAGAACCTTTTCACAAAGGGGCCACATGATAGTTCTACACCAGCTCTATATCATGGGGAATGGCAGTAGCAGCACTCAGAATTCATTATTGAAAACTCTAGTGTGTGTTTGTGAGTATGTGTAAATGTGAGTGAGTGTCTGTGTGAGAGACACAGAGAGAGAGAGAGAATGTGTCACAGGAGGACCATGAGAGAGATCAGGGCTGCAAACTCAGCTGTTGGCCCTCTTGTTTGCTTATGTTTAGCTGAAAACATTTTAAATTGGGTGAGCTATCTCTGATAACAACAGCCACGCTTCTTCTCCATAAGGCCTGCTTAGACGACCATGCAGACAGAGCCTGGAGGGTGGGGGGGACGTAGCCACAAATATAAACAGCACTGATCTGTGAGGCTCTCACCTGAAGTTCAGCAAGTTTTTGTGAACAGATATTCACAAAACATTTAGTTCGGTGGATGTCCCAGGTCAATTTCCAGAAAGTTGGTGTATTCGTTGCCTTTTGGAGAGGATATTTGAGGATTATTTGATCTGCTTGCTCTGTCATGTAGGCAAAGAATCTCATCTAATCGTCTTGTTGAATATGTCAACCTATTTTGGTTTTATTCTTTTTAATTTTACTGCTAGAAATATTTTTTACATTTCATTGTGCCATTCTTTTCCCTAAAAAGGAGTCTTGGCTATTCATTACTGCATAATATATTATACCAAAACTTAAAATGGCTCAAAATAATAAACATTTATTACCTCACAGTTTAAGGTATGTCAGGAATTCCATCCTGGCTTAGAGGTCTTGTGCTTAGGGGTCACAGAGGCTGTCATCAAGCTGTCAGCCAGGATTGCGGCCAGCTCAGAACTCGACTTCACTTCTGAGCTTGGTTGCCGGCAGGCTTCCTGTCCTTGCTGCCTGTTCCTTGGAGACATAGATCCTTTCCACCTGGCAGCTCATCACATGGTAACTAGCTTCCCTCAGAGAAGCGAGAACTCAAAACCCTGCAACCAAGAGGAAAGGCACATTGTCTTTGTAACATAAACTTGGAGATGAGATCTTACCACTTCTGCTATATTCTGTGTATGAGAAGTGGGTCAATGAGTCCAGCCCACACTCAGTGGAAAAGCTCACACAAAGATGTGAGCATCAGAAAAAGATCATCATCGAGGGATAGTTTTAGAAGCTGCTAACCCCAAATGGTGACATGCAACCGTTGACTTTAACAAACAAACCATAAAACTACAATTTCCTGAGTCATTTTTACAAAATATCAACTAAGTAAATAAAAAGTTTCCATTTTACAAGAATGGAAAAATAAATATCCAATGTACCCCATACTAATATGAAAATGATATATAAACAATTACATGCTCATAAGGACAATATAACACTAATATAGTCCAGTTCAGGGATAGAGGGAAGTGGGAGGGGGAAGGAACTTTGGCAGAAGGAGGGAGGGCCTGAGGAGGGATCTCCCCTAATGTGCACATTGTGAGGGGGTATAACATTCCCCCCGGGTCAGGGGCTCTTCTACAAATGGAACTTTACCCTAGAAGTGAGAACAATGTAACTGAAAAATTGTACCCTCGTATTCATTTGAAAAAAATGAAAATAAATACTCAAGAAAAAGAGAAAATACTTTTCTCAAGAGATTATTTTTGGCTTGGCGCCTGTGGCTCAAGCGGCTAAGGCGCCAGCCACACAAACCTAAGGTGGCGGGTTCGAATCCACAGCCCGGGCCGCCAAACAACAATGACAGCTGAAACCAAAAAATGGCCAGCCGTTGTGGCGGGCGCCTGTGGTCCCAGCTACTTGGGAGGCAGAGGCAGGAGAATCGCTTGAGCCCAGGAGTTGGAGGTTGTTGTGAGCTGTGATGCCATGGCACTCTACCCAGGGGGACAGCTTGAGGCTCTGTCTCAAAAAAAAAAAAAAAAAAAAAATGGAGCATTTGGGAACATGAAAACCATGGAAATGAATAGAACCTGGCAAATAGAGTTAAAATCCCCTACAGTTTCTCTTTTCCTAGGGATAATTACTATCTTGAAACTGGTGGCTTTCCTTCCATTATATTTATTTGTAATTTTACTATACGTATGTACTATTACCAATATACTGTTGTTTTGTTGTTTTAAAACTGCATTTAATTAATGGTGTCTGTATTTTATGTGCTTTCAAGAATAGATGTTAAAGATTATTTGGCTTCATAACAGCCAAAAAAAGTTTAAAAAATTTTTAAAGCAAATTTATTACTAGCAAAATGCACTAGAATCACATTTTCATTTAGAAAATGAATGCACTAGAACCACATATTAACATAGATTTATCTCATAAGGATTAAATTGAAGAAAATATATTTAATAATAAATTTAATTCAACTAATATTTGAAAGTGGTAGTTCACTGCAATTCTAGATTACTTGATAAAAATGCATATAAGAAGAGCGTGTAGAGCAGGATGGCTGAATAGAGACCCCCACCAGCTTACCCTAATATGAAATCAAATTCAACAACTATCCAATTGAGAAAGCACCTTTAGAAGAACCAAAAAACAGGTGAGTGATCACAGCACCTGTATTTAAAGGTCTATAAAGAGACAGTGAAGTGGACAGAAAAAACCATCTTGCATTACCTGTGCTAATCTGCCCCCAGCAGTGCCATATCACTACACTGAGTGAAGGGAAAATTTATGTGTCCAGGGTGGGAGAGGAGTGCAATGAATGTGTGGTATTGGAACACAGGGCCAGCCTGTCACAGAGGAACCCAGCACTGGACAGAATTTTTCTGGTCCCCATGAGAGATTTAAGACAAACCTTTCCAGAGGGAAGTCCTAAGTCCCAAAACACGAGTTCCAGTAAGCCTCACTGCTGGCTGACAACGTGTGGCCTTGGGTCTAAAATAAATTAGTAATGAAGTCAAGCCACAAAGTCTGCAGTCCTTGGAAAATTCCTTTTGCTATGCTACCCCAGAGCCAGTGGACTTACGCTCATGACCCAGTGAGAAAGCAGCAGCAGGGGTAAACAAGTGCCTGTGTCACCCCTCCCAAACTATAGGCGGTGTGACTTAGAGACAGTCTCCTTCCACTTGGAGAAAGCAAAGTGAAGAGTTCAAAGGACATTGTTTTGCAACATAGGTACCAGCTCAACCATAGTAATAACATAAAGCACCAAGAAGATTCCTGAAACTCCTTATTCTAGGCCTTAGTTCCTGGATGGCACTTCTAGACCCATGCTGGAGCAGAAGGAAATATTCTGCCCCAAAAGAAAAGACCCAGTCCTGGCAGATTCATCACCTGCTGATTAGCTGGTGCTTGAGCTTTGAGTAAGTATCAGCGTAGCCAGGCAACAGTCACCACTGTCTTCAGGTTTGACCTGAAATAGTCACACACAAACATATATGTATATATATCACAGATATTATCAGAGCTAAAGAGAGATGCCAATACAATAATTGTTGGGACAAACCAAATTCAAAATTAGTAAAGGAAAAAATAATAATGAACAAAGCAGAAATATGTGAAATTGAAGCCAAACAATACAAAAATGTCAATGAAATGAAGAGTGGGGTTGTTTTTGAAAAGATAAAATTGGCAAACTCTTATCCAGACTAAGAAAAAAAGAAACAAAATCCAAATAAATGAAATCAGAGATGAAAAAGAAGACATTACAATTGATACTTCAGAAATTCAAAAAATCTCTTTACAGTATTATGAGCTACTACATGGTGATAAATTGGAAAACCTGGATCGATAAATCCCTAGACACATACCACCTAGCAAGGGTGAACCAGGAAGAAATCTAAAACCCAAATCAGCCAATCACAGTTATCAAAGGAAAATGGTATGAACAGTCTCCCAGCAGATTGCCCATTACTAAAAAGTCAAAAACAAATGATGCTGGTGTGGTTTTAGGGAAAAAGATTGTTTATATACTGTTGGTGGGACTGCAAATTAGTACAACCTATAAACAAAACTTTGGAAATTCCTTAAAGTAATAAATGTAGACTTATCCTGAGCAATCTATAGATTTAAACAATCTACAGATTTAATTGTGATTTCCATGAAAATACCAATGACACTCTTCATAGAAATTAAAAGTGCTTATAAGGCTGGGTGTAGAGACTCACACCTATAATCTTAGCACTCTGGGAGACCAAGGTGGGTGCATTGCTTGAGCTCAGGGGTTTGAGAATAGCCTGAGGAAGAGTAAGTCCCTGTCTCTAAAAATAGAAAAACTAACAGGGCTTTGTGGTGGGCACCTGTAGTCCCAGCTGTTTGGGAGGGTGATGGAGGAGGATCACTTGAGCCCAAGAGTTTGAGGTGGTTGTGAGCTGTGACACCATGGGACTCTACCCAGGGCAACAGAGTGTGACTCTGTCTCTAATAATTAAAAATAAATACAAAATAAATAAAAGTAAATGTAAAGTTTTTTATGAAACTAAATATTATTTTATATCCTCATACTTTATTGTTTTTCAATTTGCCAACTGTTAACATGGGTGAAATAAATGGAACATTTCAAAAAAAAATCATAAGCATCTACAAGCTTTCAAATTAGTTTTTCCAAGTTTGTTGTACAATCACACTCATTGTAAATGTTAGTTGGTTCTAGGATTTATATAGCTTTATTCAATTTGAAGTGTAGTGCCCTGGAAACAAACGATTCCTTCTTGTTTTTTTCTTCTTTCGTATTTTATGCTGAATGCCTAGAGAATTGATGGATGTGTTTGTGCCCTCATACCCCCACCTCATTTCTCTTACAATTGGGATAATTGCAGCAGCTGTGGCTAACTATTTACATTCTAAATAATAACATGTGTAAATAGCATCTTTTTAACTCTTCATTATTGGCAGCAGAAATAAATGGGAATATTGGCCGAGGCTCATTGTAGAAACAGAGCCACATTCAGAATGAAATAAAACAAATGATTATAAACTCATAGCAGAACAAGAGAACAGATTAACAAAAGAAGGTGGTAATAGTGATAGCCAACAATACATAATAATCTTAGAAAATCCAAGTAATCCAGCAGATAGATTTATTTGGAGAGGATGGGTCTTCATGTGCTGATCTACAAATGCTGAGTACTTTGAGCAGGATTGGATGACCAGAGATTCCAGAGGAAGCCAAAAGTCAACTAGTGTTGCAGGCACATAAATATTCAGAAAAACGGACTGTTAGCAGCAGGGGCTAGACTGCCTGGATTTGAAAATCAGTCCAATCACTCAGTATTTAAGGAATCCTATCAGTTTCCTAACCTGCCCAGTTCTGTGTCCTCATTTGCGTTGCTTATATGCCTCGTAGGTTTTTCTCTGAGTATTAAGTGAGTTAATTTTTGTAAAGCAGGTAGAAAAATAATTAGCCATAGTGAGCACCCTAGGAATGATTGCTTGTATGATTAGTTAGAAGTCAAGCCCAGGTAGATTTCCAATTATTTGAAAATAATTTATTCCTTTCAGTGAAAATAATTACGTTCCTGTGATAATCTATGCTATGGTCCTAGTGGGTGTCTATATCTAATTACTATATCTGTATATCTTCAATATCCAATAATATTAGAATTGAACATCTAATCCATAACTCTCATTATGCTAAAAAAACTGTCAAAGTTTATTGCAATGTGCAACATGGTATTTAATAGAACATCATGGGAAAAATACTGTCTTTCAAATCTATGTCTTGATGCATTTTTTTACATGTTTTTGTATCACAGAATCATATATATTTTTAAAAATTTTATTATTTACAAAGATGTTCTGAAACCACATGTATCCTTTTGGAATGTTACTTTTTTATTCCACATAAATATTTTTAGAGTCATTCGTGCTTTATAATATGCAGTGCATTCATTAAACGGCAATATAATACTCTATTGCGTGAACAGTGATCCTGAAACTTCTCTCTAATTTTCTGTAAGGAAATAATTGAATATACATGTTCTTGACTGTGTGTGAACATTCAGAGTTATTCCTTCATGCCCTATACCTAGAAGTGAAATTATTTGGTATTGCACCGTACCTTCAGATTTACTCCATCTTGCCAAAGCAGTTATGTCAAATTTTACTCCAATGAGAAATGTGTTAGAGTAGCAGTTCTCAACCTGTGGGTGGCCACCCAGAGGAACCGTAGTAAAGGGCCACGGCATTAGGAAGGTTGGAACCACTGTATTAGAGTTTTGTTCCCATTGTCTTTGTTGATATTTGGTTTTGTGAGACCTTCTGATTTTTGCCAATCAGAAAGATAAAAAACGACATGTAATGAAAAGGATCTAAACTTGTATCTCATAATTTTATTTGATATTTTTAATGACCAGCGAGCGCAAACACCTTTGTCATGTTTGTCAGCATTCAGGCCTTCCTTTCCTAAGAAATATTTATTATTCTTGTGACGTTAATCATTTCGGATGTATTGCAAATGTCTTTTCTCAGGCCTGTGGCCTATGTTTTTCTGTATTCCAATTGACATATTTAAAAACTTTCTTGTAGTTAATGTGATCCTTTTCAGTAGTTTGTGAATTTTGAGGTCAGTTACAATATATTTACTCTGAGAAAATAAAATAGCATCCCATATATTTTCCAGAGTCTTTAACGCTTTGGTTTTTATTTTTATGACTTCAATACTGAGAATCTGTATTTTGTGTGATATAAAGATTTGCACTGATTATCTAATGTTAAATACTTTAAGGATTCCACAGTGTATACTCATGTAAAGCTTTAATTAAAAGATACGATACAATGAAAGGGGAGGAAAGCACAGGAACACAGATTGATAAACCTCAGGCGCTGCCCCCAGAGTCATCTCTTGGACGCACAAGACTTATTTTACTTCAGATGATGAACTAACTGAGATACGCGTATGGTATCTTAGCAAAGCTGTGTGATCAGTTGAACCAGAGGCAAACCATCACTCTACGTAACTCTAAATATTGTAGACAACTTAAGATGTCATGCTTGCAGGGGAGTTTCACGTTTAAATGGTATAGTGTACGGCACTAGCTAACTTCATCCTGGGTGAGGGTCACTTCCAGACTTCTAGGAATCTGTGTTGACAAACACAGAGCTACAAATTAATTCTGTCCTTATGCAAAATTTCATTTCATTAATTTCACCTTACATGGAAAGTTTATTGAATAGTCAACTATTTTACTGCTGATTTGAAATGTCGGTGTTCTCACAAAGCGAGCTGATTTGGGTGCCCGATTTCTGTCGCCCTCTTCCGTTTCATTGCTTATTTTGTCTGTTCCTAACCTGACATACAGAACAGCATTTGAAAGCGCTGAGCGCAAAAGCTGTGTTAGATTTCCTGAATTGAAACCATGGCTCCGGCTAGGAGCGAGGTGATCATGGATAGTTTATGCAGCGTTTCTTTGTGTCAGCACCTGTATTGATAAAATAACAGCAATGGTTCCTTGATATGTTCTTCTGAGGATAAAAAATAATACACATAAATTATTTAGAGTAGATTTTGACAGTAGGCATTCAACAATTTATTATAGTTGTTATAGCTTTAAAAGAAATTTTATATTGAATAGGGCAAGTCTTCCACTTTCTTTGAGATTCTTTTATCACTTTTGACCATTCATCACTCAATATGAATCTTAGCATTTGTAAGCCAAATTCATAATATAGTCTTTGATGCATTGCATTACATTTAAAAATTAATATGGGGCAGGGATTTCTTCTCTACAATAGTGGACATTTTTATCCATGGTAATAGAATTTTTCCCCAGTTATTTGTTTTTTTTCAAGACCTTTAAGAAAGCAACCTGATTTTCTCCTTAGCAGTTTTGAATTTATTTTCTTATCTTATTTATATTTATATTTATTTATTTATTTTGCAGTTTGGGGCCAGGCCTGGGTTTGAACCCACCACCTCCTGTATATGGGGCCTGTGCCCTACTCCTCTGAGCCACAGGCGCCACCCTGAATTTATTTTCTTTAGTTTGCCCCTGAAATTCTTATGGATTTTGTTGGTTTTGTGAATGGGATGTTTTTTATTATTATTGTCTTCTAAATAAATAATGGTGAAATGACCAGGTTACTGACTTATAATATTAAACTTACACATACCAAGTTTAGAGAAATTTATTATTTCTAAAACATATTTCTATAGATAATTCCATAGGTAATGTTCATTTTCTTACCATGTAAACTGAAAATGATGCATTAGATTGATTTCTTCTTTTCCATGGGTTGTATCTCATACATATTTTATTGTGGTATTTCATTGTTTAAAAAGTATAACAAAAATGGCATCTGTAAGCCTTTAAGATTTCTCCATTCCATGTGAAGCCAGCTGTATGTTTTTGGTGATAGAGACCTACACGCACAGTCAGAAACTTATCTTATATTCATATTTTGGAAAGGTTTTTTTTTTTTTTTCGTAACTGTCAATAGGCATGTCATTTTCTATTTGCTTTGATTTGTGATCTATATTTGTGTGTTGTATTGCTTTTATAGTTGTATTGTGATCTATATTTGTGTTGTATTGCTTTTATAGTTGAGCGCTGTTGATTCCAATACTCAGTTTCCAAACATCAATTATCATCTATTTCTCTGTTGTAGATACAATCAGAAATGATGTTTTTATTATTGTGCTTTGTTTACTAATATCTTACTTTAGATTTCTAAATATGTTTATAAATAAGATTTATACTCTTATACGTGAGATTAACTAAAATGTCCTTTCTCCTTAATCAGTTTTACTATTGACATTGTACTTGCCACCTGAAATGGACTGGGGGATTGTCCATCTTTTTTGTTCTTTAAGGTGGTAAGTTATTTATGTGAGTTTTATCTTTCAGAAGTAATTGGTAAACATTTCCTGGGAACTGCCCTTACCTCAAGTATTTCATTAGAGGTTTGAGTCTTATTCAATTTCATTAAAGTTATATGTCTATTCACTTGATAGTGGGTGGGCATATGTTAAACCATATAGTATTAATATATATTGCCATCATATAATAGTGTGGAACCATAGGCATATTATTTAGTCTTTCTGTCCTTTAACTTAGCTAGAAAATGAGAACAGTAATAGTACCCAAAGCCTAGGGATGATTTTAGGATAATATAATTAATATCTAATATATATAATATATGATTATATATATTATTAATTATATGTAATTAATATATGCAAAGTGATTAAAGAACACACCTGGCATATAAATCTTCATTGTTTTTCTGAAAATTATTTTTTATTATAAAGTAAGACATGCTTTGTCACTATCAATTCATTTGCCTTATTTTTTCTGCCTTATTTAATAGTGCTTATATAATATTAATCTGGTTTAAAAATCCCTATTCCTTATACCTCATTTTTTATTCAAAAACTTACATAACCATATTAATATTTTATGCATATATTTTATACAAAGTGGATCATCAGACTATTTGAAAAACAAATAATTTGTATTTTACTGTCAAGTTACTTACTGTGATTAATGTATATTTGGCATATTTCTAGCGTATTATTCATTAATTTCTATTTGCTTTGGTTTTTCATCTTCATTTTATCCCTTCATGGCTTTCATTTGGTTATTCTAGTTGTGTTTATTTTTAAAATTTAAAGCACTCTATATTTTAATGACTAAACTTAAGTTTTAGCACCCATATTCAAACTCCTAGGCAGGTTATATCATAATCACTGTCTCTGTTCTTTGCATAATATGTATTTTTTAAGTATCTTTCACTATCCAGTATAGTCTTTTTTGTGCCATATATCCATTAATATAATTTAAATTTTTATGAAATGTTGTTGCTACTGAAAATTAAAGAGATAATATCATGTCTGAGTTTTCATAAAACAATTATTGTACCTTAAAGATTATGTAATTAATATTTTTTAAGAAGTGGGAGGATACTGTCAGAGAATGATATTTATTTTACATTTATATTGCTCATATTGATATTAAGTAGCAAAACTTTCCCTGAAAAATACAAGATTTTGCAAGTCTTATTTGTTAGGAAATACTGCAAAAAAACTGTGGAGAGAGAGGGAATTTTGAAGTTCATGACTATGTAATAAAACAGCACAAATTTATATCAGTATCAATTTGTTGAATTTTTTATTATATGGGCTGATTTCCAATTAACTATGTGGACAAAAATATGTTCTAAAGTATCCCAGTAGAGGTGTGATTTGCAGCTAGCTGATCGTTTTTCCCTCCTGTTATCTACAAAGCAGTAGGTATGAATAAAGACTTCTTGACTAGCTTTCAAGGAAATATTGACCATTAATACATTTTCATTAAGGAACATTGAAGCAAAAGAATTTACGTCAACAGTGTTAAATCAGTGTGAAGTTTCAACAGAAAGCAATTTAGAAACTTCTGTTAATGTTTCAGTTCCACATCCATCTGCACACATATATATGTAGACATACAATTCAGATGTGTCTATGCTACATATACTTACACATGAAATGAATGTATAATAAATACAGAGTCTGCCTCAAATCATGTAGGGTGGAGAATTGCTACATATATATGCACATGAAATGAATTTATAATAAATATAGAGTCTGCCTCAAATCATGTAGGGTGGAGAATTATGTAATTTGTGGCGGGGATTATTATGGAAGACTTATTCACAAAATCAATGTCTAAGTTGAAACCTTAAGAACAAAATGAGAGTTGAGGATGCGTAGAAGGGAATGGAGATTTCCAGGTAGATGAAGACATATAAGGTACAGCGTCAACGGAATCCATGGGAGTCAGTTATCCCTTTCATTGTCAGGAAGACCAGGATTTGAGTTCTCCTGTGGAGTATTTTATAGAAATCATTTTATTTCAAAGATATGTGTAAAATCTAATAATGTTACCTCTCGCCAAATTTTGTGTTGGAACTTTGCGACACTTGTGTGTGTTTCGTTCATTAACCACCTTATGAGCTTCATTAAGCATATGAACAATATTTTGTGGTAGTAAGGAGCTAATGAAGTGTCAGAATTGGAACATAGAAGGATGTCTCTTGTTATATTGTAAAGAATGGAGATGGGGCCGGTGGAATAAAACAGGAAGAAGAAACGTGGGTAGCATAAGTTAGAGAGGGATGGGCCCAACTTGGGGGGGGTGTGCAGTGGAGACTGATAGAATGGGAAAAGTGCTTAGGAGGTAGACTGTGCTGGGCATGGAAATATATTAGATTCAGCAGTTGAAAAGGAAATATGATCTTACATAGAAGAACCCCTGAAAGACTCCACCAAGAGACTTTTGGAATTGATAAATAAATTCAGCAAAGTCTCAGGATGCAAAATCAGTGTACATAAACTGGTAGTGTTCCTATACATCAATAACAGACAAGCTTAGAGTTAAATCAGAGACTCAATCCCAATCACAACAGCTACAGAGAAAGTAAAATACCCAGGAATAAACTTAACCAAAGAGCTGAAAGCTCTACAAGAGAACTAAAGAGCAATGAGGAAAGGAATCACAGGTGGCACACACACGAATGGAAAACCGTACCATGCTTTGGTGGAATCAGTGTTGTAACATGTCTGTGCACACTATCCAAAGTGGTTTATGGATGCAGTGAAATCCCACCAAAACTCCAACATCATATTTCATCGATTTGGAAAAAAAATATATCTGCACTTCATTTAGAACCAGAAAAGAGGCCAAACGGCCAAAGCCTTCTTAAGCAAAGAGAATAAATATGGAAGCATCACATTACCAGACTTCAAAGTATACTATGAGAAACTGTTGGACCCAAGACAGCACGGTATTGGCACAGAAATAAAAACACAAACCAATGAACAAAACAAAGAACCCAGATACAAAACCATCCTCATACGGCCAACAAATCTTTGACCCAGCAGATAACCATATACACACAAAAAGCCCTTTTCAGTAAATGGTGCTGGGAAAATCAGACCGCCACATGCAGAAAAACAAAACAGGATCTGTTTCTCACTCCTCAGAAAATGAGTTAAAGTTGATAAAAGACAAATATAAGGCACAAAACTATAAAAAATTCTGGAGAAAATGTAGGAAGAACTCTTCTACATATCTCAAAGATGAGATTTTTTTACATACACTGATTTGTGACAAAGAACCCAATGGGTTCTCAGCACCAACAAAATCAAAGGCCTTGATTAAATTAAAAGCTTCTGCACAACAGAGCAAATAGACAACCTACAACATAGGAAAAATATTCACAAGCTATCCATCCAATAAAGGGCTAACAAGCAAAGTATGAAGAGCTTAATCAAATCAAAATGAAAAAAACCATTAAATAGTGGGCAGAAGTCATTAATAGAAGCTTTCAAAAGATAGATATATGGCCCATAAACATATCAAAAAATTCTCAATGTAACCAAAACATTTGTCACTCCCATAAGATCCTGAAATTTAAAAAAATTACTTAGTAATAACATTGCTGAAATCTCCTAAAGAGCTAAGATACCCACAAAGATGAATGTGCATGATTGTCCGCTAAAGCTTTATTTGGAATAAAACAATTACAGTAGCCTAAGCAGAAAAAGTTCCAGATGAGCCTACCAAAAATTCTCCTTCCCAAAGGGCATGGTAGGGTGACAGGAAACATCTCTAAAGTTATTTTGCTTTGTTTACAGATATACTTTGCTGTAAACTTGTTGACCATATTGAAACTCAGATTACAACATGAACAAAAATAATATTTGACAATTTTAACAGCTAGTTTCCTTTCAGAATATTCTCTTAAATTCTTTGACTTAAAATATGCATAGCTATTCATATAATTAAAGTAAATTGTAAAAATTTAAAAAAATTATTGTATTGCCTTCACTTACCTATAGATGCTAATAAAAATATTCATATTAATTGGTAACCAGTAATTTTTGCTTAAGATTTCTAATATTGTTAACATGGAAAAAATATTACTTTAATATGAACAAAGAGTTTCTTACTATGTCATGGATTTATGGATCTAATTAGGAAAAAAGTAAACAAAGGATCCATTTGAAAGGTGAGATATTTTACATACACTAATAAACATATAATGAGTCTTTATACTTGACGCTAACAATATAAAACATCATAAACAAGCTTATCTGTAGTTTACTAAAACCAAAAATGTCTCCAGTTTTGTACTTGAGCTTAATAATTAGATTTTATCTTGATTAAAGGATTTTTAAATAATGATTTTCTTTAAAATATGAATAATTATAAATGAAATATATTTAAATTGAATAAAAATTATGTATAGCATTACAGAGTTCCTGTCTCCACATTCACCACCTTCCAGTCAAACCAAGGTGACACAAGGTATTATTCAATGAACACAGATTGATAGTTAGCATACACATACTTCAACTATCCTGAGATAATCAGCCTGTGTATTGTTAATAGCCAAAATAAATCCTAGTGTTCACACATCCTTTATTCATGCAGTTAACAACCTTTCCTGTGGCTTCTAATAAAAAATGTTGTTTGAAAAGATTGACGGTGAGGAAAGAAGTAGTCATCAATCCTAATCAATAACACGAAATTATTTGCTATCATTTATCAGAACCAACTATATTCCAGTCACTGTATGGGCTTTGGCCATTTCATACAATTTTTACAAAAGCCTAAATTTCTCATAGATGTTGAGTGAATGACTAAGGTCAAGGAAAGACTCAAGGACAAGTCTATTGAGCCTCAAAGTTCTTTCTGTATGAATTTAAAGAATGTAAAAGTTGAGCACTGGTGACATTTTGTTCAGTGGAAAATAGCCCTACACACTTCATTAGAACTTCATTGCTTTTACAGGTTTACAGAATGCAATTAAAGAACAGCATTAAGATGACAAATAGGTAAACATTCTAAAATGTTTCCTGCAAAACTCTCTGACAAGTCTATATAAGAAGCACATCTCAATAGACTCAACTCAGAACAAATTTTGGTTCTGTTGAGATTTATTCTCCTGATGAACAGTAACAAATATGAGAGGAAGTAGTTTAAAAAGTGAGCATGAAAAAAGAGTTTGACTTTTTAACCATCATGGATTAAAACTATTTTGGTGTGGATTGCCTGAGTTCACAAGTTCGAGACCAGCCTGAGCAAGTGCAAGACCTCATCTCTAAAAAATAGCCAGGCATAGTGGCACGTGCCTATAGTCCCAGGTACTCCAGAGACCAAATCAAAAGAATCATGTGGGCCCAAGAGTTTGAGTTTGCTGTGAGCTGTGACACAACAGCACTCTACTGGGGATGACAGAATGAGACTCTCTCTTTAAAAAAAAAAAAATTATGCTGTGGTTCATTGAGCATCTTCACATATATTTAAATTGAAATGTCAGAAGATAGGCTCTCTGACGCTTTACATATTGACTTAATGTAGCTTAATTCAGATATAAAAGAAAATGTAAAGTGTAAAGCCATGTATAACCCATTGGCTCACAATCCCTTCTGCAACTAAGGTGACTTTTTTTAAATCCTAATTTTTTTAAAGACTTGCTCATTGTATGAGAAATATGGTTTTAGTCCCTAGAAGGTATAATCTCTGAAGAGAATGTAGGAAAAATGCTAGAAATTCCATACGTGGAATGTACAACGAGAAAACTCACGCGCGTACAGAATGTGGTTTCTTCCACTTTAATAGATACTGAGGATCAAAGCATAATTAATATGGTATAAATCCTTTTAATTTCAAAAGTAGAAAAATAAGTAAAAATAAAGTCATAATATTTTGCTTCCATTGAAAGAATCGAGGAATGCCTTGGGTTTAAATCAAAGAAAAATTAAACAGCCTATGGTCTTGGCCTGAGGCAAGGCAATTTATGTGAAAAGTCACAGTACTTCTCTAGAATTCTCTTCCATTGATCATTATTGACAAATAACACAGATTACTGTAGGTGATATTTTAGTGTTCAAAGGGAGATAATTTCTTTCATGACAATATCCATTTCAGATGGGTACTGCTGATTATCTCAGAATCTATTCTACTTTAGCCATTTTAAGGTCAAGTTAAGATATGTGTGTGTGTGTGTGTGTGTGTGTGTGTGTGTTTAAAACCTATTTTACTAATTTTTCACCTGTGAATTGCTTAGGAATAAAGGTTAATAGAAAGGCTTAATAGATCAAATATAAGTATATATACCAATATGTCACCATCACCAATCCTGCTCCATGGCTGAGGATCAAAAAGAAGGTTCCCCTCGGAATGCATCTGGGAATGCATTGCTTAAGGAACCCTCATTGAGGCAGGTAGATGTTGAGACTCCATAATTCAAAACATAGCCCAGTATGGCTTCATTTTCATGAAAAGAATTTTTTTAAATGAAAGGCATTAAGCAGTATTAAAGATCATTAAAAGAGCACCACGGCATTTTAAAGTAAGGGACCTGGTCCTGTCATTTTAAGCTTTAAAATAGGAAATGTGCATTTGGCAACCCAGTGAATTTCCAACATTTCCTTGGAGCTTTTACTTCTTTTCGTACCTGATGAGCATTCAAAGCATCCCTTCTTGGTCGAGAGCCACCAGACTGACATAGGCCTGTTTTCACTACTCATAACAGATTTTAAACCTGGGCCTCTGCCTGCTGCCTGTGCCAGCAACATAGAGAAATAACATTGACTATATCATCTTTTATCTTTTTTCTAACTTTGGAATCTTGGGGATTTGAAATACTTTTTTCTCAGTTTATTACTTCAGAAATTTTACAAAATACATTGTTGAATTAATTTGCTTGCCGTAAAAAAGGTGTTACATGGCAACTATTTGTGTACCAGGTTTTGAACTAGTCATGGAAATGTAAAAATGACGGATATGGAGAAAATGTCTCCTCTAGAAGGGCTCACAATTCAGTGAAGCAGAAGATAATAGAAAAACAAACCATCATCATTTTTCCTGGCGGGTGCTATGGGAACTATCAGAGACAGTTATATTACAGATAATGATTACACAACATATCCAAATGTATCCAGGGACCCCGCAGACATAGCAGCAAATTCCGCCTGAGGAAGAGTGTCGGGAAGGGCACTGGAGCTGAGTTGCGAGTGAGTCGAGGACCAGGCAAAGGAAACAACAGACATGCAGAAGTAAGCAGGAACAGGACAGAATGAGCGCACTGCAAGGCATTCAAGAGGTTTAGAGTAGCACATCTGAGTACTGGTCTCAAAGCAGTGAAGACCAACCAGGGGCTTTTGGAACGTGATGAGGACAGGTCTATGCACAGAATATAAATTTGCTGCGTAAACAATTTGAATCGAGAGCCTCCCGTGGCCCATCTTTTACTAGACCACAGGAAAACAGATGTGAGCAAAGCATAGTGACTGTCCCCCTGGGGAAGCAGATATGAGATAAATAATTATAGGCAGGTAACGAACAAGGGTGCAGTGTTATGAGGGAGCCAAATCAGAAAGAGCCATGAGGTTATAATATCAAATACAAAGCCACATTCCTATTTGTGCTTTCTCATTTTGATAGAACCATTATTTAAATGTTGTCCTATTTTCTTCTGTTTGCATCTGTGCTGCATAGTTGATTTTACTATAGCTTAATAATATTAATGGCTAAATATCCTCATTTTTATAACATTTTATTTTAAAAAGTCTTTTCGTTTTTCCATATAAATGACTGTATGTTTGTGAAGAATTGATTTCTTCATAGTATTCGTGCTCCTAAAATGAATAGTACTTATCTATATTAATTCAAGTCATTTACATATCATAAACATTTACATTTTTTATCATAATGTCATGTATTTTATTAGATATTCTAATAGGCTACTGTAATACAGGAGATTTAATTGTATATATCACACTTAATGTACACACACACACACACACACACATACATATACTGTTTCCCCAAAAATAAGACCTACCCCCAAAATAAGCCCTAGCAGAATTTCTATGCATTTGTTAAATATAAGCCCTACCCCGATAATAAGACCTAGTGATGGGCAAGGCTGTGCAGATAGCCACGCCATGCATTTCCATGCAGAGTGGTAAGGAAGACTGGAATACCTTTTATCTGCCACAGCTCCTTTCTCTGAGCCTAGCCATTGGCCCTTGTGTGGGGGTGTGTGTGGTAACTGTAGTCACAGGCATCCTATTGCACACATGTGAACAGCTAGGGGAAAGGAGTTCACGCATCACTAGTGCCAGCCCCACTAACAAGGTTGGCTCCCCCTGTCAGGTTCCAGGAGAAGATGACTTAACTGTATTTGAATAAATGTAGATTGTTGTATTATACTTAATAAAAATAGACATCCCCTGAAAATAAGCCCTAGTGTGTCTTCTTGAGAAAAAATAAATATAAGACAGTGTCTTATTTTCGGGAAAACACGGTATACACCACATAAAAGCATCAATGCTTGGCACTGCAGTTTCTATGGGGACAGGCAGGCAGAGGAACAATTTTAAACAATTATGAAGAAAATTTGAATTGTCAACTTCAAATATTTTTCATCAGAATATACTGTTGGAATAGTTACATGCAAATTCATGATACTGAATCATTTTATTTTTATTCAATCAATAAGATATTGTCAAATTAAGAGTCAAATTAAGTTCTTAAAATGGTGATGTCTGGTTCGCCATTTTAAGAACTTAATTTGACTCTTTCTTTAATTTGACAATATCTCATTGATTGTTTTGGGATTATTAGATATGCTTTTATCAGCATGTATTTTTTAATACAGTTAATGTGCCCTGATGAACTCCTCTTTATTCACTATCTGATTCTTATTCTACTCTATAATCATTTATTTCACTTAGATTTTGCTTAACAATAAATACATTAACATAATCTTGATTTGAAATTTTTATAAACATAAATTTACTACTTCCCACTTTAGATTCACAGACAACAATCCATTTTAATTGAGACTTCATTTTCTCTTTCCAATGATTTAATTTTTTTTCCTATTAAATAAGCGAACATTACTTCCCTTAGCCTTCCTGTTCTCTTGTTTCTATTTCCACACTTTGTTCTGAAAATCACATTATGTCCCCATTTTTTAAACCATTTGTTCAAACTATTGTATGTAGATCATGAAGTAGTGGGGTTAAAATAAAAATTAGAAGAACTAAGTTCCAGAAACAACCTTTCTATTAGATTAAACATGTGACATGGGGGAAAGTATTTAGCCTGAGTTTCGATTTTATTCATGTTGGAAAGACTCTTACAGCTGTCCTCCTAAGCAAAGAATTTGTGAAGAAGACTTAAAGGTGATCTCAGCAATATCAAGTTAACAAATGAGACTGATTAAATTAAAAAGCTTCTGCACAGCCAAGGAAACAATCACTGGAATGAATAGACAACATAGAGAACGGGAGAAAATATTAGCATGCTATGCGTCTGATAAAGGACTGATAACCTGGATCTATAAAGAACTCAAACAAATCAGCCAGAAAAAAAATCCAACAGGCTCATAAAAAAAGTGGGCAAAAGACCTGAACACAAGCTTTTAAAAGCCTAATAACTGATAAACATATGAAAAAAAGTTCAACATCTCTAATCACCAGGGAAGTGCAAATAAAAACCACAATGGGATTTCATCACCTAACTCCAGTGAGAATGGCATTGATCACAAAGTCCTAAACCAACAGATGCTATTGTGGATGTGGAGAGAAAGGAAGTCTTATACACTGCTGGTGGGACTGCCACCTAGTACAACCTCAAGGGAAAGTTGTATGGAGATCCCTCAAAGAAGTAAAAGTAGACTT
Organism: Galago senegalensis; assembly: GCA_963575145.1. Classification (NCBI taxonomy): domain Eukaryota; kingdom Metazoa; phylum Chordata; class Mammalia; order Primates; family Galagidae; genus Galago; species Galago senegalensis. The sequence goes on along the minus strand of CAUYTI010010792.1, from coordinate 13 downwards.
ACCATTTTTATTT
>CAUYTI010010790.1:0-30145 GCA_963575145.1 Galago senegalensis | reverse complement strand
ATTTAATGAGTAAAATGTGATTTTTTTTATTTCTTATAGCATAACTGTGTACATTAATGAAATCATGGGGTACAGTGTGCTGTTTTCATATATATTTTGAAATACTCTCATCAAACTGGTTAACATAACCTTCATGTCATTTTCTTAGTTATTGAGTTAAAACGCTCATGCTCTGCTTTTAGAAAGATTCACTTGTACCCTTGTAAGATAAACCATAGAGGTGACCCCACCATTCACCCTCCCTCCCCCCATCCACCCCCCTCCCCTCCCCCTCCCACCCCCTTGATGTTTTGATATACATAGTGAGATAGCTGTTGAGTGTTTTTGAGATACTTCTTGTTCATGCCGTCAGCTTCTTGTGCACACAATATGACACCATCTGCCCTGCTCAAATCTAATTTTATCACTTAAAAATTGTGCTTGGGCTTTACTTCTTCTACCTCAGTTTCCCTACCAGTAGAATGAGTATAATAAGAGTTACTGCTGCAAAGAGTTGTGAGCATTTTAAATGAGTATGACACACATGGTTGCGACATCACACCCCAACCAGTTCCTCATGGTCATAGCAATGACCTGATTAGAGGTGTGCTTTAGGAAGGCTGTAAGGACCTCGACTGACAACTGGGGTTTGGTGAGAAAGGCTAGAGGAGGAGAGTCAAGGTGGAGTTCAAACAGCAAGCAGGAGGCCAAGTGAAGTGCAGCTGGGAACTAACTTGGGTACCACAGTGGGAATGTCAGGTGTCAAATGTTTTAAAACCATTTGCAAGTGAGAAAAAAAAAAAAGTGTAAACTGTGGTTTTTTTAATTGTCCCCAAATCAGCACTTCTCTCTCATTACTGTTTAGCATAAAAGAGTTTGATGACCAAATTGGTAACGGTTTGTTCCAGTTCAAAAATCCTATAAATACACCAGCCTTCGCACCTGTTCAAATAGCAACAAAGATAAAATGAACTAGAGGAAAGACAAACCCCTTCCTTTCCTTAATGAGGCTCCATTGATTTCTACAAACAAATAAAGGACAATAAATTGCCCCCAAGTTCCCCTGTTTTCAAAGCTAGGCTGCATTACTGACCGGTGTTCTCCATAGACTCTGGGAGACCAGGCCCTCCAGCGGGATCATAAAATGCTTTCGCAGCTCGGAAGATTCTCCCTAAATCCCTTTGTTCCTTCCAGAGCTTTGGGAGTTTGAAAATATATCCTGCGGGCCCCAAGACTAACTGTTTTTATTTGTTTGCTTTATAGGTCAATGACTAAAACTCCTAAAAATTCACAAGGAAGCTCATGAGCAGGTCAGAGGCTGCTGAAAGGGGTTTGGTTTCTGGCCCAGAAGCTCACCTGCGGCTCAGGTGAGATCTGAGCGGGAGTAGCACTCCTCTAGGCACAGTGAGTTGGCTCCTTTCTGGGTCTTCTGTTTTGTACGCTCCTCTCTGCTCAGAACTCTGTCATCTAGTGTTCACTATTCAGGGTGAAGCCACGGGGCTAATGTGACTGCTACAAGCTTGAAGTGGGACTAACGTTGAGATAATCCCGAGATGTAAAATGCACACCAGATTTCAAAGACTCAGTACAGAAAAAAATAGATGTTATGTTAGTATTTTTTAATTGGTTACATTTTGAAATAATACTGTCTAGATACATTGAGTTAAGATATTACTATCGAAATTAATTTTACTGGTTTTCTTTTTCCTTTTTTGAAAGTGGGTCCTGTGGTGTTCCTATAGGAAAGTGCCACTAAGTGGAAGAATACTCTTAGTTCTCCAGACTCTCCTGATAAATTCAAAGCATTCAGCAATTCCTGAACATTTTTTTTGAGCATCCCTCGACTAGACATAGAACCTCACTGTTCACATGGGACCCGATGGTATTGTCTCTTTTTATATTTGTCCTACAATTTGCATCTGTCCTGTAAATCTAAGGGCAAGATGGCTTCTATTCTGTTTCAATACTTATAAAAGATGAGGGGACAGATTTAGATATAAAATGGACCAATAAGGGCAGATGGGAAAAAAGGGAAGGACAGAAAATTGCACTGTCTTAGGAACTTTGTATTCAAAACACCTCTGCAGGATCTATGCTATCTGATTCATTTTTTATAGAAGAAGAAACAGTGGCTCTAAGAGGTTACATAACGTTCTACACTTCAAAGTAATAATATGGCTCACACCTCTTGATGATATTGAAAGGTCTGAAAAATTCTAAAGCACAAACTCTTTCTGACTGTCTCAATGTCTCTCTGCCACAGACAAATTAGGGAAAATTAACAATCGATCTTTGAGATATTTCTTTTCCTTTCTTTTTAAAAAAATATATACATTAGTAAGTAGAAAGTACAGAAGGAATTAGGTAAACTTGTCTCCACAAGCTGATGAAGATAAATAGGTAATATTAATATAAGTGCTCTAAGAAAAACTTCATTTTCTTTATTTCATGTTTTACCAGAATATTTATTAAAGTTTTTCAATGTACAATTTCTTATGTGTCATTTTGGAAGTCACGTCCTATAAAGACAGTTCTTTTGCCTTGTGGGAGACTGTAGCCACAGAGATGGTTCTGGACCTCCTCGTTGAATCAATTCAATTTCTTCTTGAGACACAAGTTTCTTCTGTTTTTCTGAGGGAATGCTTTTACTATTTCTGCAATGTCTGGTGGACCCTGCTGCATTAGCAAATCTGGTGATGTAGTATCCCTAGAATCTGTGAATTGCAAAGGAGATGGTAGTCCTGCTAGTCTCTAAGCTTCTGATACAGTAGGTTTAGAATTGACTCTTCTGTCTGGAAACTTTCTTAACAGAGTCTGTGACTGAAGGATCTAAACCACCTTGCTGGCAGACACCGTGTTACTGCCCATCATGACCCCTGAGAATCAACCTGGAGATACTTCTTTTTTTAATCACAAATATCCTTCTTTAAGGTTTATGCCTGTACAGATCTTTGTTAATTTATTAGGTTATGTCAACATTGATTAAAGTATCTAGAATGAACTTTTATTCAAGAGAGCTGTCATTGATGGAGATTGTAATAGATTTTATTCTTGAGATGTCAGTGCATATTCCATGCACCGTATTCTTTCTCTTCCTTAAATAGACACTCATGCAACCTGGAGTTAATGATACTTATCTCATAGGGATATTAAGGGGCTAAGAGAAGGCTATACGGAGAAAGTGCTTGCAAAACATAAACACACCAGAGTTCTTCCTACACTGTCCTCCCACACCTAGAAAGGGCACAGGATAACGACTTCACCTTGTTCTACTACACCTTCATATTTCTAGGCATCCATGGCCACATTTCTTCTTGGTGAATAAAGCACAAAAGGAAAAGGCTAGAAATTATAAGGATGTTTTGGGTCACGTAGTTCATCCCTCTCTGAACCCAGGACTCTGGTTTGGGAACCATATACCAACCACCCACTCTAGCCTCACTGAGCTTCTTCCTTAGGAAGGTTTTCTCCTCAGCTAACCTGAATTTTCTCTTTAACAACTCTGGATGGAAATGAGGAAACATCGAAAGCTGACTGGTGCTTCATGACTTTCTTTTCTCGACACTAAGTAATGCTGCGGCTTTTACTCCCTTCTTTTCTTCATGGTCACTCTTCTCCCCAACCCCACCTACAGGAATTTTCACCCAGCTGGTTCTCAGTTTTCCTGCTTGTCTAGATTATAATTATCGATCAAGTGATGCATTGCTGCTATTATTTTAGAAAGATTTCATCTCAAGTCAGTATTTATTTCCTTGCTTAGGCTAGACTCTAGGAGAATGAGTTAAAAATCTTTGGGGATAATCCTCAGTGGGGTTTTCTGTTATTGTTGTTTGTTGGTTTTGCTGCTGTTGATTTGGTTGTTTTCCCATTTTAACGTTTAAGACTAAAAGTGGGATAAATGGTGGTGGAACAGGAGGGCCAACAGACAACCATTTGTTTCTCAGGAGAGGATGGGAGCCAAGGTGGTGCACAGGTGGCAGGTAGGGAGACAGAGCCAATGCAATCAAAGTGTTGCACTAACTCCCTTAGGCTGTGCATGCACCCCCCACCCCGTGCAGACTGACTCCCACTGCTGCCACCGGCGCCATTGCCAAGGTTCAATATTAATAACCAAAAAGGATAAACGGAGGGAAAAATTAGAGAAATTCCAAACACTCTTTATCTCATTGACTCACTATCAAAACAGATTTCCTGTTCTTTCACTTCTGTTTAGAAATTTTTGTTTGTGAAGGAGTGTTCCCAGTGAATTAGATGTTGAGGCTGCCACCTGGTCACTAGGGCTCCTCTGGCCACTGACCCAGCCTGCTAAAGTGACAGTTATGTTTTGGCTGGGGTGACTGATCTGGGGAAAGGTAACATGATACGGTTTGACACGTCAGCACCAGCGATGGATGTGCTTGGTTCTATCGATGTGCCTGCCCATTTTCCCACGTTCAGTGGGACAGTAATAACATGTACAGGCAGAATTAGAGACCCAAACCCTTTAAGAATAAGGAAGTCGGTTATCTTAGCAGGCAAAGAACCAGGGCGAGGCAAGATACTTGATGAGGTTAGGGAGAATTTAGAATCGTGATGGGAAAAGAATGTTATAAATAGCAACTACAGCTGGGTGAGTTGTTTTACAAATCAGAACAATATGTGTATTTCCCCCTGATTTCATATGAATATATTTTGTATAAATATTTTCTTCTGCTTGATTTCCATACAGTATAAGCCTAGGTGTGTGTGAATAATGATTAGCCCTGTACCTCAGTATTCAAATACACGATACCTTATGGGGTGAATTAATTATGGAGAAAAGAATGAAGCCTCATCCAGAAAGACACGAAATGATTTGGGCTGTGTGTTGTGTCCTTTGCGGAGGTTGTCACGTCTTTAGTTGACATGATGAAGGACAGTTGCAAAATATTGGGTGAGAACGTAATGTTTCTGTCTTTATTTTAAAATTAAATGTGAGTAAAGGGATAATTATGAGCGTTGAGTCAACCCAAGTACTAACACTTCTGAGGCTAAGAACTCCATTTCCCAGAATTCTATTCCTTGTTACTTCCGGCTTAGAGTGTGCAGAGGAGAAGGGCTACTCAGAGATTGGAAGTTTGTAAGAAAGCAGAGGCCACAGTTAGTGGAGGGATGTGGTGGCTCTGTGCACCTCTCCATGGGCCACTTCTCAGCGGTGGCTGCCAGACGTGGCAGCATCACAGTGTACCTGTGAGCTCCTCCTTCACAGCCCTGGCACCAGGTGCGATGGCTTCTTGACCTTGGCAACTCTGGCTCTGCCACCTCCTTGAAACCAGCAGGCTAAAGTCACAAGTAATTACTTCTCTGAGGTTCCAGCTGCAGCCTTTCAGGTGTTTGCTGCCTAGCTCTTCTCAGATTTACAAAATCTCTAATTACTTTCTTATTTATGCCCCTTCATTATTCTCAACACATTTAATCTGTGTCTTCCTAATTGAACCCAGACAGAGATAGTATGTGATCAAGTGATCATTATTCCTCATTTTGGTTCCTTCTATTTTAATTGCCATAAATCTTGGAGCCTAATATTTTATTATAATCATTATGGTTATGACATACTGATGTCCTATTTGTAAATGTGTAGACTCATACAATCTTTGGATACTAGACCATTGACCTGAAACTCCTTAAACGATATTAACATTCAACTCCTTATGGCTGTTAATGAGTTAAAATTATTTAACTCCTTATGGCTTTTAATGAGTTATGCTATCCTTATGTTACAAAAATGATGATAGGACACATACTGCTATTTTAAGACTGTGGAGTTCGCTTCCAGGTGAGATGATGTTCAGTTTGTGGCAGTCCCGCTGGTGGTGACACAAACATCTACATGAATACTAAAGAAACCAACCTCAGTGTTTGATTACAGGGTATTTAACATAATGATGCTTTCTATATTTTAGGGGTTTGACATTTTGTAGATAAAAATGCAAAAATGACTCATTACACTTTTAATTTTTTATCCAGATTTTTTGTCATTGTGGCCATAGAGTAGAATAAAAAAAAACCCCTAAAGCATCATTTGTTTTAATTCTTACACGAAGGCACAAGAAAGCCAATTCAATAGTCTAAATGCCAAGCCCCTGGATTAAACACTACTCCTGTATTTTAGACAATTTCATCCAATGCTCTTGCTGTGTTTCTGGACTCACATCAAAACTGTTGGGATTAATGCCAGTTCCATGGATTTTCATGGCAAGAGAACAACTAGTTAAAATGTAATTAAACATAAATTATTTCCCATTGCAATTTTGCAAGCTGAAGCATATTTAGGTGCAAGTTGGTAATAAAACATAAACAAATATGTTCTCAAAGGCAAACCTACCCCAAATCAACCAAGAAATACTGGCTTAGCTAAATATGCTTACTGTATCAGGATAGTTTTAGTTTCAAGTGACTGCATGGCTAATTAAAACTGGTTTAAACAATGAAGATAATTCAGTATTTCATAAAACAGGGATCCTGAAATTCCCCTAAACCAAATAAGGCTGATTATTTTGACTTGCTTAGAAAATGTGTAAGAAAAGCCTCAATGAAAAACCTTTTAAATTACCGTGCCTAGCAGGAGGAAATTAACAATAAATTCATCTATTTGAAGTATCTTTGGAGTTTTTAAAAGCAAATCTTCATAGCATTCTGTAAATCATTGTGATTTTTGGAGATACACTCATATAGTCAATATAATATACATTTAATAAAAATGGATTTTTACAGAAAAATCTCTCCGGCAATTATTCTGAATTTTCGGGTCAAAAGAGATTTATCACATATCAAAATTGTCATGAAATCTCAAGATTGAAGAGGATCTTAACGTTCAGCTAATGCATGAATTATATACGTATGCAGAAATTAAAAATATAATAAACTATATTAAATATAATACCAGACATTGTTTAATTTTTCTTGTCGACAAGAGAGAATGTAAGAATCTTGCCCCAAGTTTTTATTATGGTTATCAATTATTATAAAGCTCTGAAAAGGCAAAAAATATCAATTACTATAATGTGTGAGTAGTAGAGTGCCATATAACCAATCCATACAGAAATCTAAAATATTATTACGAACAATTTCCAGGGAAATCATAATCTTAAGGCATTTGTACACAATAGCAATTTGCCAAATGCTAAATTGCCAAAGTAATTTTCTGACTTGTAAATTTGGTACTAATGATGAGAAATACCTTATCTAAGAGGTAGTAAACATCAAGATGAGTGTTAGGGGGAATGTTTGTAGCAAGAGACAACTACCTTAAGAAAAAAGAATCATCTCAGATAAATGGCCTAATTTTATACCTCACACACTCAAAAAGAAGGACAAACTAACCCTCAAGTTAGCAGAAGGAAGGAAATTATAAATATTGCAGCGGAATATAATAGAAAATAGACACATAATAGCAAAAAATTAATGAAACTAAGACTTGTTTTTTTGGAAAGATAAAGTTGATAAACCATTAGGTAGACTACCTGAGGAAAAAAAAGGAGAGAAGACTCAAATATATAAAATCAGAAATAGAAGAGGAAAGATTATAATTGATAGTGCAGAAATAAAAAGGACCATAAAAAGTAGGAAGAATTATAAATTAGATAACCTGGAAGAAATGAATAAATTTCTAAAAATATAAAAGCTACCAAGGTTAATATCAAATAGTAGAAAATTTGAACAGAATAATAATGAAGACCAAGATTGAATAAAAAAAATGAAATACTTCCCAACAAAGAAAAGCTCAGGACCAGGTGACTTCCCTGGTGAATTATACCAAACATTTGAAGAAGAATGTTCATCAAACGTTCTCAAACTCTTCCAAGGAATTAAAGAAGAAGGAACATTGCTCAGCTCATTTTAAAAGCCCAGCGTCACCCTGATACTAAAGCTAGACAGACATTAGAGGAAGAGAAACCATGAGCCAACATCCCTCATGAACACAGATACAAAAATCTTCAACAAAAGGCCAGCAAATGAAATTCAACAGCCCACTGAAAGGGTAAGACACCATGGTCAAGTGGGATTTACTCCCGCACTATTAACAAAATAAAGGATAAAAATCACGTGATCATCTCAACAGGTGAAGAAAAGTATTTGACAGAATCCAACATCCTTTTATGATATAAACAAACTAGGTACAGATGGAATTTACTTAACATGTTAAATATATATGAGAAGATAGTAAGTAATATGGTTTTCAGTGATTAAAAAAAAACCAAAAGTTTTTCTTGTAAGATTAGAAGCAAGGCAATGATGCCCACTCTCACCACTTCTGTTTAACTGGGAGTCCTAGCCAGAGAAAGTGGGGGAAGAAAAAGAAACAAGGACATTCAGATCAGAATGGAGCAAGGGAATTATCTCTTTGTAGATGACATGAGCTTACACATAGAAAATCCTAAAGATGTGACCCCAAACTGCTAGAATTTATAAATAAATTTCATAAAGCTGTAGGACCCCAAATGAGCATTTGAAGATCAGTTGCATTTGTATGGAATGGACTTAATTTCCAAAAAGGAAATTAAGAAAATAATCCATTTACAATAGCATCAGAAAGAATAAAATACTTAGGAATATGCTTCACCAAGGCAGTGATAGATTTGCGTATTGAAAACTAAACTGATGGGCAGCGCCTGTGGCTCAAAAGGGTAGGTGCTGGCCCCATATGCCAGAGGTGGCAGGTTCAAAAAAAAAAAAAGTAAATTAAAAGGAAACTAAACTGACAAAAGACATGATCATCTCTGGATGAAAGAGTAAAGAAAACGTGGTACATACATGTCATGGAAAATTATTTAGCCTGAAAGAGGAAGGAAATCCTGCTATTGGTGACAACACGGATGCTCCCGGAGGACGGAGGCGCAAATACTGCAGGATCCCACATCTCTGAGTCACGTAGTTTCATAGTCAAACTCACAGAAGCAGCGTACAGTGGTGGTTTCCAGGGGCTGGGCGGAGGGAGAAGTGGTGGGTGTCTGTGCAGTGTTACCATGAAACGGTTACATAAGAAGAATACATTCTAGAAAACAGCTGTCTAGCACTGTGCCTATATTTCACAATGCTGTGTATGCACTTAAAGACTGGTTAAGACATCGCGGTTCTCAACCTGTGGGGCTCGACCCACAGGAATTGTATTAAAGGGCCACAGCATTAGGAAGGTTGAGAACCACTGTGTTAAGTGTTCAAGAATTCTTACTACAATAGGACAAAAAGGTGAAGAAGGAACCGGATGAGACAATCAGAAGCCTCTGGCAAGTAGACTGCTCAGACTGGAAGGCTGTCTGATTGCTTTAGCCCAGGGCTGCCCCGAAGTGTGTGGATGAGGCTCTAGCGCTCACCACAAACCATTTCTCCTAGTAGCCCTCACTAAGATCAGTGCAGAAAATGAGAGGAAACCTTTACATAGCGTGATATCAATGAGAGTAATTTTATGATAACAAACTAGGGCATATATTTTGTTGGGGGGGTGAACCCAAAACAAACTGCATAATCTTTAATTCTTCAATCATTTAACTAAATTAATTGGATGTAGTATAATTCATTTAACCAATTTCATATAGCCAGAAAATTAGATTGTTTACATTTCCATTACAGTAAATAAATCTTTAATGAAAATTTGTGTAAGTTTTGAGAGTATAACATTATTTTCTTAGATTAATTTCACAGGGGAGGCATGAAGGCACATGTTGTGAGCCTTTTGTAGACCTTGGGTGTATATTCTTAATTATCTTTACTCTAATTCTCAGAGATTAGCTTCTTTAATCTCTAGTATGAGAGGATTTCGTCATGCGAGGCTGTTTCGCAGCCTCCTGATCATTCTGCAAGCCCAGCTTTAACTCTGTTTGGGACAAGTTCTAAAGATGCCTCAGACTGATATTTTGGGACTAATCTAGTCATCCATGAGGCTTTTCTGATTCTGACTGTCCATCTCTGCTTCCTCCTCAGTGTGGAATCCACATTTTAGAAATCTATTTCACATCAAATTCTTTTCTGAGACTATTGTCTTACTTATGTCTGATCGACCCTATAACCTTATATACCCACTTACCAAAAGAATGGAATCTGGGTTTTGGATTCCAAATTAATGGCTTGTCAACTTCCTAGAAGTAGATTGTCTTAACCGTGCACACCAGGATGATCATATCATTTATTGCCCAAATCGAAATGTATTGGAGAGTGGAAGGAGCACTGTTCACATTTATGCCAGAAATTCAAGCAAGCTGAGACTGTCCCAGGCAACCAGGATTCTGGTTGTCCTAGACACTATCAGCTCCTGATAACTGGCCTTCCAGCTGGGCCATTTGTTGCTACATCCTCTACACTGATTGGCTGCCAGCATTTATGGTTCGCACTCAAGGTTCCTACCATCAAATAGAACCTTCAGTTCTCTGCCGTATAAACATTATTCTAATGCTAGTTGAGAAAAATGCTATTTAATAATATTTGTGAAGGAATACTCCAGGGCATGCCACTTTTCCGTTCCTCTAAGGTATTCTAAATTAGGCCCTCTATCGAACCAGATGTTAAAGTTCTGCATTCTTGGGCCTCAAGTTAATTGCCATCTGGTATCATTTCCTTTGAGGATATATCGGGGCACATTTTAGAAACAGGTGTTTGAAATTTGTTGCTTTGTCAGTTGTTGACATATTGCAAGGAAGTCATTTTTTTCCTCCCTGTGTCATCTTTGTGAGGACAATGAGAAAAATTCCTCTGTGACCTTGATTCAAGGGGAAACAGCTATGTCTCCTCTGGGCCCCTGGTTAGTCTTTATTTTACAGACATCAAGCCTTAGGTCATTTGGTATCATATTTCTCTTTTTGCTTTGGTTGCTGGGCAGCTCAGAACCAAATGTCCACTCATTTCTAGCAAGCATATGAGGTTTGGAGTGTATTTATTACACACGTACCAGCTTTACCATTTTCTACCCTTGTTCCTCTTGCCCCCAGTCACCATGTTTAGTTTGCAATTCTGTCATACGTTTTAATTTTTGTTATAGTTTCATTGCTAGCAACCTCGTAGCCTTTGCAGAAGTATTATTTATGCATATAAGTAAATAATTGAGCAGAAAGTGACTTTATGCAGAAATAGTATAATACTAGGTTTGAGAAAAACCCTTTATTTATTTATCATGAAATTCCATTCAGGCTATTGCTGGCAATACAGGGTGGCCATGAAGTTCGTGTGCAATTCAAAATAGTTGTCTGTTTCTGTTTTCAATGTGAGACGCGTCATGCTGCGTTCTTTCATTGCTTTCATTTCTCACCTCAGTGTCCCTTCAGAAGGGAGTGGCTAAACTGTCACAAGTCTCAGTCTTCTTACTGGATTAAAAGCCTTCCTCTAGGGTGTTAATGCTACGTTCTCTGCCATCCCTTTCTTTCCAGCTTGGAAGAAGTGTCTGCAGCCACCGTCTCCTTTATTTGCCTTTCCATTGAAACCTCCCGACCCCTTGAACTGTCCTCCTCAAAGTCACCGTTTTCCCGATGGTTCTCAGCCCCCGATTCCCTGGGCTCTCTACTCTTCTTTCTTAGTAGGTGCTGCTGCCCCTGCCGACATCACGGCTGGAAGGTTTTCTTTCTCTCTCTGGCCACTTACCTGTAGCTTCTTTGTCTGGTTCCTCTGACTCCACCTGCCCCTTCAATGTTAGTGTTTCTCAGGATTTGGCCCTCCCGCCTCTTTTCATTCTACCCACACGTCCTGTGGCCTCATTCATTTCCTGAGGTATTTCTCCAGTCTGACAACTTTCCTGGTCTCCACCGCCTGTTGAATGTGGATGTCTAGCTACCTTGTAGGCAGCTCAAACTCAGCAACTTTTCGTTTAGGTCCCTTGCCTGTGCAGTTCTTTGTTTTTCCTAGCTTTGAGAATGGTGCCTATGGATGCCTCCCTGTCAACTCCCAAAACCTAGAAGTCCTCTTTGACTTCCCTTTCTCTCTGTCCCCATCCAAACAGCCACCAAGTCCTGATGACATATTGTCTCCACATCGCTGAAAGCTCCACCACTGTGTCTTGACCCACGGGATGATATTCTCTTGCTCATGTTGGTTTCTCCTGTGTTCTTTCACTGTGCCAGGAATATAATAAGTTCTCAAAACAGACTTCTTGTGGGTGCCACCCTTAGTTCAGTGGGCAGGACACCGGCCACACACACCAAGTCTGGCAGGTTCAAACCTGGCCCAGGCCAACTCAAACAACAATGACAACTGCAACAAAAAAATAGCCGGACATTGTAGTGGGTGCCTATAGTCCCAGCTACTTGGGAAGCTGGGGCAAGAGAATCACTGCCATCTGGTATATTTCCTTTTAGGAAATGAGGAAGAGGTCCACCCAACCTCTTCCTCATCTTCCAAGAGTTTGAGGTTGCTGTGAGCTGTGACACCACAGCACTCTACCCAGGGCAACAGTTTGAGACTCTGCCTCAAAAAAAAAAAAATGCTTCTTGAGTGAATAAATTAATTTCAGAAAATTGGAAAACATTATGAGATAACAGAAATTTAATATAGATAAGAAAAAAACCCCTCATGTTATTAGCACACAATTTGTTTTAACAAGCCAAGTGAGTCCAATATTGTTTCGCATTGAATTGTTTTCTGGAACATCTATAACAAAAACATATACGTAGATATGTATTTTTAATGATTTCCAGGAGGCTGTTTCTCTACATTTTAAGTGAGAAAATGCTATACAGCAAATTGTTTAGTCATATGAGCCTTTGGATGAGATTTAACATACAAATATTTGACCTAAGAAAATACCAAACTGAAAAAGCAGTATGTAAATTGAGGGTTTCTACAATGAGATTTCATGAATTGTTTGCTTTGGGGGATACAAGAGCCGTGTTTCTGAGTTATCTCTGAAGCCTGCTTGTAAAATTCATGGTGAGAGAGGCTCTTTAAAATATTTTAATTATAGATGTAAGTCCAGCGTTAGTTTAGTGATAAAATTCTAATTGTTCAACATGCACATGTTTATAATGAGGCAACAAAGAGTGTGCATAATTGGGTGACTCTTTCGAAAGTGAACCCTAATAATTTCTTTGCCCAGTAATTGGTAATTGGATGCTTTCCTTTCCCAAGCCTTTGCTGTTATAAATGTTTCTGAGGGCTACTGAAAAGCAGCATTCACCTCTGATAGTCATTATCTCTGGCCGTTAGGCACTACTAGTTGTAATGAGAAATAAGGAGAGGAGGCTATTTGTAGGAGAGTGGGGGGAGGAGGCTATTTGTAGGAGAGTGGAATTGCTTCTTGAGTTTGTGTTCTCATCGCAGGTCTACACAGGTCTCACCTGGTTAGCATGAGAATCTTGGGAGATTCTATTTTGACATTCTCTATGAGTATTATTATGTTGCAATCCTCTATAGTCAGAGGATTGTGCTTATGTAGGGAGGTGAATTAGAGAGTTTTCAGCCTGTATGTTTGGAAATTGATGATGCCTGTGGTGACCACGCCAGTGGACATCCCCTGGGAGACAGAGCAAAAGGGGAGACATTCACTAACGTCATCCCAGTTAATAACTTGAATAACTGTGTGATTACTCTGGGCCATTAGAATTTTGACATTGACTTGGTAGCGTACTGAATGAACCCGACAGCTTCAGACTTCGGGTTGTTTAGACACTGGATGGGCAGGTTTCCAGCACACGACTGGACGTTTGCATTTTTTATTTGCTGGAGATTCCTTTGACCTTGGTGAAAGCCAAAAGAAAGGAAATAGCATTCAAGGAGGCAGAACTTAAAATGAAAAACACATGAACTAGGAGCTCTCTGTGGAATTAAGGCACGGGACACAGGCTAGGAATGTGGTGGTGTTTGCCCTGGCACCGTCTAACCTGGTCACTCAGAGGAAAGTCTGACATGAGGTTGTCCACATGCACGAGGCACAGTGAAAAAGAGGTCACGACTTGGGGCAGTGACATTTCTCCAATATTTTTCCAAAGCATAAACATTTTCTAATCCCATGTACGTGTCTGAAGTGTTCTGTGAATTTGTTAATGGCTGCTACATTCGCATATGTCTTTGATTTTGTCCATTTCAAGTCATCAAATTAAAAGGCCATTGGTTTCCATGATCTTTCCATATTATACTAGGGCAAGCTTGCATAATAAAAGGCATGTATTTACAATTTAGATATGGAAGATTTGTTGCAGGTGGCTCCAACTGCCTTGTAGCAGATGCTCTTTTGTGTTACAATTACTTACATTGTTAGCTAGCATTTATTGTCTCCTATAACAACAGCATTGGCATTTAAAAAGGAAAACAAGTCAATTACCTTTAAGAAAATTAATCTGCTGAAATTAGATTTTAAAAATAAATTGAAGGTTACTACAATGAGATTTCAGGAATTGTTTGCTTTGGGGGATGCAAGAGGCATGTTTCTGCATATATTCAAAGGCCGCTTATGAAAGCCCTGGTGAGAGAGAGGCTCTTTAATATATTTTAATTGTAAAAAGTAAGTCTAGCTTTACTTTTCTGCCACTCTGCAGGTGGAACATGAGTTGCGGTGTACCAAATACATTTTCAAAATTTTATTACATAACCAGTAACTTTTTTTCTCTCAGCGTATTATGACTCTTTCCACTAATATTTTTGCCTCAGGTTTTTAATCAAGGAATATGATTTTTATAATAAAGTTAATGAGTTAGCTTCATTGCCTCTTATGAAGTGTATATGAGTGAACAAATGAACTACTGGGTTCTTATTAAAGCACAAATCTGCTCTGTTTGGAGAAGGAAATAGGAGTTTTTTCATCTTTTGCCTCCTCCAGTCAAGAAAGAGGAAGATTTTAAAACCGTTCTTCGCATGACCTTACTTACCCTGTTTTCAGGGTTTAAGTTTTTCTCTTGTAGTCTATGCTTGCTGACACCCTAACCATCCTCTGAAGGCTGATATAAACCTGATCCTCTCCAGAAAGTCTCTTTCACAGAAGAAATCAGCCTGTCTTCCCTTCTGTTCCCTTTGCCTTGGGCCATAGGGCCTGGGTACCCCCATGACAGAGACACTCTGTCTGCTGTGGGTTTTAATGACGGCGGGCATAGCACTTTACCGTGTTTGTGGTCTACTGGGTGGTATGATACCTGTCACAGAGTAAAATTTATGGACTTAAATAATGAATTTTAAAACACATTGATGGTCGTTGGATATGTTTCAAATGAAAAGACCATTATTTTCCTTTTAACACAAGGAAATAAAAATTTTATTTTGAAGAAATAAACATTTATTATCTACATGTCCCAAGTGATGGGGTCCAGGCTTTAAAGGCTTATATTTTATCTTTTTAATTTTTATTTATTTACGTACTTCCTTACTGGGCTGGCTTCATGAATTGATTAAAGAGGAAAAAAAACAATAACAGTCTAAATAGCAGAAACACTTCTGAAAAAAAAATACCTATTGAATTAGCCTGAAAAGGCTCTATTGTCTTCAATTTTGCTTAAGAATGATCTCTTGTTACAGGTTCCAGACCAGTCAACACTGAGATGTCTGTTACCTGCCGCGTGATGTAATTTAGCTTTTAAGATCAACTTTACGAAAGTTACACGAGAGGCTTCTATCGAACAGGTTGTCCTTATTGTTACTTCTGATAGAAAAGATGATGATGGAAAAATACAAGGAAAATTTTGAAAAAATAAGAAGTCATTCATAATATTAAACCTTAATATAACTATTTTCATTTTAACCATGACTTTTCTTTTTCATATATATACCTACACACACATATATATCCATGTGTCTGTATAGCTGTATATATGTGTGTATATTAAAACTACCATTTTGCACACGCTTTTTAACTGAACCTCATATCATAACATTTACTCATGTTTCAGCACGGTTTTTTATAATAATCGTAGAACTGTGTTTTTTTCTATTATGCCATTCTGACTTTTTTATATGTATTCAGTTAAATTAAACTTGTTTTTATTATATATATCTATCTGTTCATCTACCTGAAATAAATCATTCTGCTTCCTGAATATAATATGAAATCTCTCATTTTCCTCTAATAATTTTGTTTAATTTTCCCAGAGTGTTGTGAAAAATTCAAGCTATTTTTGTCTGAGAAATGGGTTCGTGGTCTAGTGACATGGAGAATAGTTAAGAACAGAGTTTGCCGTTAATTTTTGTAACTAGCAGCACTTACATTCCAGTGGAGGTAGGAAACTAAGAACAGAGAAGCAGGCACACATAACAAAATACTTACAATCATAGTCAACAAGGAAGGAGGTTTTTTTAGAAAAAGCATCCCAGATAGAAAAAGTGTGATTGGGATGAGAGGTTGGTGTACAATGCGTTGATTCCCAGATCAAGTGACAGTCACCAATTTAGGATGTGTGGGGAAGAGTTCACTAGCAGGAGATCAAGCTGTGAGTTGAAGGAAGGCTTATTTTAAAAACTGGATGTGGGAGTGAGGGATCAGTGTATCCCCAAAGCTGTGCAGTGGGGAAATGGCATAAATGATAGAGTGAGGGACCACATCGTGTCCGACCTCAGCCGGGAGAGGTCACACAGACTATTCTGAATGCCATGAGAAGCGTTTGAATTGTTAATCAACTTTGTAACACAGTCCAAATTCTACCATAAGCAGTCTTCTTTTTACTCAATGTGGGGAGTGAACTGTGGGGGAAGAATGGAAAAGGAGACTATCAAGAAGGCAGCTGCAAGAGTCCAAGTCAGAAAGACGGGCGTTGTGGACCAGAGTGATAGCAGAGAAAAGGAAGAGTGGGGATGAGAGAAGACGTGGCTCGAGTGGGGATCATGGTATGTGGTGGTGTTCAGACACGGGAGAAGAGAAGAGAGGAACTGAGCAGGATGTAAACATAGGACCTCAGCAATGATGTAGCTGGCGATGGTATTTACAGGGCTGTGGGAGACCAACAGGTGGACAGGAGGGGCGGCGGTAGTGATGATGAGAAGTTAGTTGGATATAATGAATTGGGGGCTCGGAGAAGATGGCTAGACAGGAGAGGCTGGCTGGAGGAGAGGCCCTATGACTAAGGCCCTCTGACCATTCGTATATCTTCATCTTGACTCGGCCTTTAGATCTATGAAAGTGGATAAAATCATTTAAGAAGTAAAAGTAGAGAAAGATGAAAACTCATCTTAAGCTCGAACTTGGGAACACCAACATTTAAAAGTTGCGTAGAATTGAAGGACCTGGTACATACTTACTAACAGGTGAAACTTCAATTTTATCTATAATGTTTCATCTCTAAACTCTATTGAGCAAAACTTAAAAAGTGCATTGTGAAAATTGGATGACAGCTATATATATCCCACAGTTTGAAAATAAGGTTTAAAGTGTTTAAAACATTTGAAATTAAATTATGGACAGCTTTCTACAAATCATTCATAAGAGGATAACATTAGAGGAGATAAACCTCACAAATTAATTCCTTTATTTCCTCCTAAGTCAATGACTCCAATAAACTACCAGTAGAAATTGGGGATTTGATAAGAACACTGAAGTTCTAGCCATGCTAAGTAGTATAGATAATAAAACATAAATATGTAGTGTCACCCCCTAAAGGAGTTTTAAAGTGACCTTAAATGGCAAGTCTATGAAGTGAAACTGTCTTCAATTCATGTTGTATGTCTCATCTGAACTATAGATCCAAAGCAGAAAAGGATTGTAAAACCATCTGAGCCATCATGTCATTTTCTGGTGAGGAAACTGACGCTCAGAGTTGCTGAAGGGCTTTACATAGTCTTGGCCAAGTCTTTCAAACCCTTGCCCAAGACTCTGCATCAGATGACATGTATGAAAGTGACCTTATACTGTATTAGAAATACACATTTTAGCTAATGTCAAGTGTAGAAAAGCTCGCATATACCATTTTTATAATATAACCCTTGATGTTAACGCATCTCTGCTTTTTTGTGATTTTTATTAGGTTGTGGGAAACTTTTCTACTATCCAAATGAAAAAAAATCATGAGGAATATGTTGATTTAAGTAAGCCGATTTTACATTTTAATTTTTATACAAAGCCAAGGTAATTAAACATATTACAATTTGTTTTATTTTGTACAAGTACTCCTTTTGCTATTTCCTTAAATGTCAAGATATCCTACTCTAGAAATGGCAAATAGATTTAATTAGATGTGTCATCTCTAATTGACCACTGGTGGCTGCCTGGAGTGAGTTTCAAGACCATGGCTGGCCTTACTAGGTATACTAGGGAGAGGTCAGAGTTGTCTACAACCAACAGGATATGTATATGAAGTTGGACAAGTAAGTTCACAGACTAACTCATCCTAGAAAAATTGCTACATACCTCATTGCTGAATATCACTATGGCACCAGATGGCCAAGGAGACACACACACATGTATATCTGTGTATACACACATATGTCCACACACACATAAATTCAAAGAGATTCATTTTAAGGAATTGGCTCATATGATTGTGGGTTGGCAAGTCTGCAACCTGTCAGGTGTCTGGCATGCTAGAAACTCAGGTAAAAGCTGGTGTTGCAGCCTTGACTCTGGAATCTGCTGGCCAGGCCAGCAGGTGGGAGACTGAAGCTGGCCTTTTATATTGTAGCATTGAGGCAGAATTGCTTCTTTTTCCAGAAACCTCATTCTTTGCTCTTAAGGCTTTCAACTGATGGGATGATGCCTACTCACATTATGGAGAATAAACTGTTTGACTCAAAGTCTGATTGTGAATCGTAATCACACCTAAATGATATCTCCACAAAGACCTGTTGAGCGTCATCTGACTGAACAATGGGGCACTGACGAGGACCATGGTCTACTGCAGTGCCTGATGGTGACATGTGGAGGAAAGACATTTTGCTGCCATGTGTTTGCCATCCTTATCCTGGTTGTGTTTAAATGCTCCTTTAATGTAAGAAAATCCTTTTTATTGGCAAATCTTCAAAAATAGTATTGTATAAAGCAAAATAACTGACATCTAGAAGGGTTTTTTTCCCAATTTGAAAGGCAGAAAGATAAAGACCTTATATCTCATGAACAGAGTTTTCCATAAACTTCTTTTACTTTTCTGTTGCATTATTTTCTAAACAAGGCATTTCCTTCTAAAATTTTTTTTATTAAATCATAACTGTGTACATTAATGCACTTGTGGGGTACAATGTGCTAATGTGATATACAATGTGGAACACATACATCAAACTTGTTAATGTCACCAACCCCTCACTCACTTATTTGTTGTGGTCAGATATGTATACTCTGCTCTTAATAGTTTTAAAATGTACCATTGCATTATACATAACAGAGGAGGTCAAGGTCAATTCCTCTACTGGGTATATACCCAGATGATCAAAAATTATTTTATAAGAAAGACATTTGCACCAGAATGGTCATTGCAGTCCAAGACATAATGGCCAAGTCATGGAAGCAGCCTAAGTGCCCATAGACCCATGAATAGATTAACAAATTGTGGTGTATGGATAGCAGGGAATACTAAGGAAGGCATTTCAAATCCTTGTCATCTCATTATAGAACCCACAGTTTCAGCCCATATTCACTGGCCCTCCTTTAGTCATCTATCTGTGCTGGAGAGTGTTCTTTTGTGGCAATCCTGTTACTTAAGAGAAATTAGTGTCTGGAGTTTTCAGAAACTGTCTTTCATAGCCCCTGCATTAAAATTCAACCTGTCTAAAACATTTAAAAATCATCGGATGGGTTTCCTTCAGACTAGCGTGTTAGTTTTGATCTTGTAAATGATGTGAGACATTATAAACATTTATTGATTCATCAGTGCCTTGTGGAATATGGTTTGCTGAAGCTCAGACAAGTATACTAGTGTACCAAAGACTGCCTACAGTGTTGGAAAATTAGAGGTCGAAAATCACATTTGAGGAGTGGTTTCAGCTATACATTTCAGTTAGAGAAGATTTCGAATAGGACTTGAGAGAAGAACCTTTGCTGTAAAAACATCTTAATATGAGAGTGTTCAAAAAATCTCAGAAAAAACAAATTCTTAGAAGCAAAACAATGGTTACTAAAGGAATGATACTTGGACAATATCTGAGTAGAACCAAAAGCCGAAAGTATTTTCATTAGAGCGTTCCTTTTGTTCCCCCAGAAAATGTTTCCATATTCTGGAATATCACATGTCTCTGTGAATTTCTGATTTCAGGCACGTTTCCTGCTAGGAACATATGGAAAGGGTAAATGTCTGGAGTAGCGTTTGAATGATATTATAAACTATGAGAGAAGATCTTGAAGTCTTACAAAAGTCGAGAGACTTAAAACTATGTCTGCGGTTAGATTTAGACAACCATTCTGCTTACGTTATACTCTTTTTATAGAATATGAAAAAGGGAATGTAAAAAGCAGATCTTATAAAATCCTCGTACTCTACATGTTTACATTTTGATGTTGGTGTCATTTTACTCCCCTACAGATGCTTGGTATTATTATGTTTTGAATACAGAGCGATTTCATGTGTGTAATATTGCAGAGAGGCCTCGTGGTGGGCATTTATGAACCAGGAAATGACTTGCATGGAGAACTCGCTGAGAACCTCAGTCCACCTTAGAGTCTGCTGAACAAACTGGAGCATTGTGATTCTCAGACGCTGGGGCTAGGTTTGAGAGTCGTGGCCAAAGTTAAAGGTAGATGTGAGCCATTACTTCGGTAAATCGGGCGTAAAACGTGCTGTTAGCATTTGGCTCATTTAGCCTTCAATTCTCTGCTTTGCTGTGACTGTAAGGACATGACCTTTCTTTCCTTTCACAATTTTAAATTTAGACCTCCAGAGAACAAAGTGCACCAGCCCGCTGCCTTCCTGTGCTCGCTGTCTTCTTAGAACCAGAGCGGAAGCGCAGTGAGTCAGCCAATTCAGGTAGCGTAGGACCTAGAGGCCCGGGCGTCATCTCCTGGGGGCTGGCTGGCCATCCCGGGGAGATACCGATACTGACGGCACATTTTATCACGTGCCAGACCATAATATGCACAGACTTCCAGCCACCCTCCCCGCAGATCTGAAAGTTAGGCTTATTCTTCCTATTTTATAAATATAACTACTTTGAATTATTTGCCCAAGAACTCAGAACTTAAGTATTGGGATTGGAATCTGGCTTTGTTTCTAAGCCTGATTTTTTTTGTTGTTCTTGTCATTTTTGCTGCTATTTTTATTACTAAACCCAGTCTTGTACATTTTGAGCTTACTTGCTTGTTAGTGAATTGCACTGTTAAAAAATGACAAATTATACAGATCAGGGCTAAGAGACATTTAATATTTCATCAGCTTTCAAAAGCAGGTTATCAATGCACCTGGATTTTTGTCATGGCATCAGCTTACAAAGCTGAAATAAACAGGGTATATGGATAGTGAAGATGAAAAATTCTTTGAGTAAGAAAATGGGATACTCTGAATGGATTTGTTTGTGGTATAGGCTTGAAATAGGAAGTCATTCAAACATCGGGGCAGATGGTCTTCAGCTCTTGCACGTACTCCTGAGTATTTATCAATTAAAATTCAGCAGCATTTGCCTGTCCTCATTAGATAATTACATTAAAAATATTCCTTAGCACAGGAAAGGAAAACCTAATTACTATATCTTAATTAAACCCTGTGCCACAGGGTAACCTCTTGACCAGTGACATATGATGACGATAAAAGAATTAGGATGGGTGACAAAGACCAGTGAGTGCTCAAGAACTGACGTAGCAAATGTGTTTGTTCTTTTTTTTTTTTAATCTTTCCTAGTATCAATGATTATGAATAATTTTGGTAGCTTTGAAATAGCATGTATTGTTGACAACCTCATCGTTTTCCTACATGTATGTCTTGATTTTGCAGTGAATCGAAACCTCCCCAAAATATCTTCCAGAAGAAAGCTTTGGTGGCCAATACATGGGTACCACACATTTCCTTCCTCCTACCTCTGCTCCATTAGATCATGAGACTGCACTGATGTAACAATAAAACTGCTCTGAGACTTAGTGTCTATTGTCATCACCAGACTAGCTATTTCTCACAAAATGTTTTAAAAGTTTATTATTGGACAGTTTATGCTAGCATGCCATAGTCACAATAATAACACAATAATAACTCTCGGACTTGCTATGATCAATATTTTTGAAGGATTTGAGGCCCAAAAAGGCAAAGGGAATTTTATAAGTTTTTAATAAGCCAATATCTAAAACTGTGTCCTCTTTGGCCATTTACTGTCTAATTTGGGGGAACTGAGTTTGCTAAATCCTATCACTTCCCTAACAGTTTATGTTATTAGCTCAAATTCACATAAATTCAGAGACTAGTAGACTACAAGAAACTGTGATTTCCATGCTCCTAAACTGTTCTGTGTGAAAGTGCATTTTTCCCCCTTTCTGTGTGTCCTTAGGTTGAAAGTTTCTTTCTATTCTCAGCTCTTGTGAAGTATGTGGGATTAAGCCTCTCCTCCAGAAAGAGTCTTTCCTTGACTGTCTTAAGAAAATTAGCATATTCCCTTCCTACTATGGCAATTATTTTATTTACTTATTCTGGCTTGTGATCTGCCCCACAAGAATAAGAGCTCTACTGGGACAGGGATCACACCTGTCATTTTTACCACTTGACTGTGGTTCAATGCCTGGCACATTATGGGTGCTTAAGAAATATCCTGAGATGGAATGAATGTATGAATGGGTGGACATATAAGTGAATTGCCAGCTGAGGAAGAAGTGACTGTCACCTGGGTCAGTTGTGATGAGATCACAGCTTTCAGAATGTGTGATTTTGAATCTAGAGGTGGCTGCAGGCTGAGTGACAAAAACAGCCATAACAAAACCCCACCTGTAGGTTTGCTGCTGCTACTCTAGCCTGTAACAGTTAGTAATCTCCTGTGCTGGCTAGATGTTTTGTTTTTCACTTATTTTATTCAGTTCTCTCTACAATACTTGAAAGGTGAGGTCAGGCCACATGAAGGAGGTGAGGTCAGAAAGGAGAGAAGGCAGAGAAGGGAAAGAAGAGGTGAGGAGCAGGGGTCTGAACTGGTAAGCAGGGAATTCAGGCACACATTTTGCGATGAGCATTGGGCAGATCCCAACTTTCATTGAGTTTCACCAACTACAGAGAAATAGTCTTTATCTTTTTACTATTTGAATTTGGCCTGACAGAGAATAAAAGGTACAAATCATCGTCCTAGGGTGAGTGTCTTTGCATAGAACTGAATGGTGCCATTGCCCTTGTTGGTGGGATGGGGTGATGACACACCAATGCAGAGTTTAATTGGCAGAGGGAAGAGGCAGGTCCATGACATCTATGCAAGTTTACCAAGTGGGCCATGTGAATTGCAATTTGTGTCAATCGCTGGCAGCTCTGCTTCGTGTATAGTTTTAGTCAATGTGGTAAGAATCAGAGTTCAGAGAGGCCACCCAAGGGAGTGAAATGTATACAACTTATTGCCAAAGTCATTGCAAATAGTCACATTCCCCCCTCTTCCTCTCCCCAACCACAACATTTGAGGGCAGGAGAGAATTCAGAAGCACATTTTTTCTGATGAGAAGTGACTATGCTATTGCTATGGCTTTGGGCATAACAGGCAGGATAACTCTGTCCTTTTGATGGTATAAGAAACCATAAGAACCAACCAGATCTCAAGTGTAATTCTGATATTTGAAGTCTATTGATAACATTTCTTTATTTCATCAAGCAATTTAAAGACCAGAGACATATAAATTGTACTTTGTTTTTATGCCTAGTCCCTTTTGCTTGGAAGCAGCAGATGAATAGGGACTTTCTACAGCCTGAGCTAACTTATTTGTAATTCTCTGCACTCCTTAGTTTGAAGAAAGGGAGTTGATAACATCAAGGCTGAAGGATGTGTAATGTTTCATCTTGCTTTCAAAACCTATTTATTTAAATAATTTTAAATTTGAAAAACATTGAAATAAAGGTCATCCTAAACAAGGAGAAAGAGAGATAGAAAAACAAGAGAAAAATGAAAGCACAGATGTGATAGACAAAGGAGACCTGCCTGGTTTAGAGTTTGTTTGGAATGACGTGATAGAGGTCATGGCCAGATGCTCACTTCAACTCGGATTCATGGAGTAATCATCTGTTATCTTTCAGTCTTTAAAATGTTGATTAGCAAATACTTGTTCTTTGTGACCCAGAAAATCTATTTTTGAGAATTTAACTTAAGGCAATTGACTTATGAACCAAAAAAAAGTTTGCATAAGGTTGTACAGCCAGCCTTCACTAATTTTTGGACATTTGGAAATAATCTACTATGAGTGGCTTCTTAGCAAATCTGCATGAGGTTTCTCTTTCTCCCCATCTTGAATTGCTCCTTCTTTTCCACATCCTGAGCATCTATTGGTTCTTCTTCTTTTAATGTCTCCTTTGCTGGCCCATCAGTACAATATTTGCTCTAAGGCCTCTCCTCTTCCAACCTACGATCCTACCTTAGGCTAGCTCTCTTAAAACTACAATATCAATTGTCTTATCTGACACCTCCACACAGGTTTATATGCCCAGCTCTGAGTTCCAGATGCATTTATTCAATTGTCTGCCTGACATCACATCGCGGAAGTCCCACAGGCTCTTCAAATTTAATCTATCCAAACTCAAGCTCTCCCCAACCCCCAGTGAAATCTTATCCCACTATACCTCCTCAATTACTGAATGATACCAGCAGTTTCAAACTGGGAAAGCCAGAAGTCTAGGAGTCTCCCTTGACCTCTTCCTTTGCTCCAGCCCTCTCTACCTAACCATTCATAAAATGCCATCACCTTGACTCTCTCTTTATTCTTATACTTCCCCACATGCTTCCATTTCCAAGACCTCATACTAGTGTGGACTATTGCAGAAGCCTCTGATATCAGACAGAGCCATGCTCCACATTGTTCTCCAAACTGCATCTAGAGGCAGATTTTCAAACACACATCTGATTTTACTTAAAACCCTTCAGTGGCTTCCCACTGTGCATAGGCAACTATCATTCTGAGATTTATTCTAACCTCAAAGTTAGAAGCTCCCTGCCAACACTTTAGATTTCAAAAATCCCTGACAAAGAAAATATTGTATGTGATATATACTTGATTTTAAAGATTTTTTGTATTGATGCAAACAGCCAATTTTGCTGAGAATTGCCATCATAGCCTTGGAGTGTTCCATATCTATTTGAACTTTCTGAAGGAAATCACAGTAACACAAAATCAAAATCAATTCCAACTTGACACTTACATTTGAAGCTATAATAAAGCTTGCTATAGATCATTTTATTTCTCTCACTTGAAAAAGAAGAATCAGGCAGCACAATTTTATGTAATTGGAGAGGATACTTGATTCTTCACTTTCTATTCTTTGCATAATTGATTTGTTCTCCACAGGAAACAAACAAAGTGTCTCTGACTTTGGCTCTTGTTTTTATTTTCAACATATGTTTCACCATCCCTTATGGGATGAACCTTTCCCTGGATTTTTATCTAGTGAGCCCAAGCAGGTTGCCTCTAGCCCACAGAGCACCTTGGTGAGGATAGAGTGAGACCCCTTCCCCATCATGTGAAGCCCTCTGTGGGTGGGTATGGAGCAGCCAGGTTTGCTACCATCCTTGCTCTCTGGCCTGGAGTTGAGAAAGTGATGGCTTTATTCTAGTCATTTTTTATTACTCTTGATCAGTGTTTTTCAACCCTCTTTTTTTTTTCTTTGTTGTTTCAAGTTAATTGAGGATACAAAGAATTAGGTTACAAGGTCTGCATTTGTTAGGTAAAGTCCTTCTTATAATTGTGTCCTGCCCCCCAAGAAGTGTGCCATGCACCCTAACATTGTGCCCCTTAAATGTGAGCACACCTGTCCTCTCTCCCACGTTCTCATTCTCCTGCCCCCCACATTGAATTGATTTGAGTTTTTCCCTTATGTGGGTATGTATTAGATCATCTCCTGTCTTCATGTTGGAATTGAGTACACTGGATCCTTGCTTCTCCATTCTTGGGATACTTTACTAAGAAGAATGTGTTCCACCTCCATCCTTACAACCTCTGTTGAAGGAAGCATGGAGAATTCGCAAAGAATTCAAATTAGACCTCCTATCTGATCCTGTAATTCCATTACTAGGAATCTACCCAGAAGAAAAAAATCCTTTTATCATAAGGACATTTGCACTAGACTGTTTATCGCAGCTCAATTTATAATTGCCAAAATGTGGAAACAACCTAAATGCCCACCAACCCAGAAATGGATTAATAAGCTTGGCTGTTTGTATAACAGGGAATACTCTTCAGCCATTAAAAAAGATGGAAACTTTACATCTTTTTCAATTCTTTTTATCTGATGTCACACTTGAACCTATATTTAAACTTCTGTGGCACACTTAAATTATGTTGATCAAAAGAAAGAGTGAAAAAAAAAGAACATACTTACTGTGCTGTGGACTCCTTTTGAAAATAATTAATGACCTTTAAAAATTTTTGTGGCACACCTCAAATCCTCTCATGGAGCACCAGTGTGCTGCAGCACACCAGCTGAAAATCACTGCTCTAGATAAAGACAATCTTGTTGTTTGCTGGTGACCTTGTCACCTGTGAACATTTGGATCAATCACCTCTAGCAGCATTAGCACTTGATATTGCTTGGTCCATTTGTAAACAATCACTGTTATATCTCCCAGAATTGAAGAATGTCTCTCGTTTCTCAGAAATATGGCTATTTTAAACAAAATTTATTATGACTATGCTTCCTTCAGCATGCAGAAATATTATGTTTTCAGGGTATTCAGACTGTTTAAGATACATACACTCAGTAGTCCCTTAAGGGGGAAATAACTTGAACCCTGTTTACATGTTTATTTCAGGCACATCAAACATATCCACGAGGTGGAAGCTGATGATGGGACCATGAGGGTGAATTATCAAATAAGAATAGGCAGATTTAACAGTGGAGGCTACATGGGGTGAGATTACAGTTCTATTATGGAAGCTGATAGAATAATCATGTCAGTGGAGTATGGGGAAAAAATAGGGTCTTATGTGTAAGCTGACAATGGTGCTCTACTAAGTTCTTAAGACTTTGGGGCCTAAACATTCCAACAATGTTTAGTTTATCAAGAACTAAAAATCATGCAGAAGAATCTTGTTTTCTCTCTTTAGGTGGCACCATAGATAGCACCTTGTCTCTGAGACTGTGCAGGCCAGTGATGGTGACTGAGACAAACTGGCAAGACTTGGCTTGACTTGGAATAGAGTCTCTAAAATATGGCAAGGACAGAATTTTCGGATTCTCAGTGCAGGTAGGAATAAAACTTGTGAACCCACCATTCTGTCTCTATAGTAGATGGGGATTTCCTACTTAGGATGCCCCTCTAAGCAGGTTAAGATCTTTCTCTAGAGAATCCTGATTTAGTGATGACAGAAAATTATTTCCAAGAACATTTTAAGGATTCACAGGAGATATTTTGTGAGGCTTCCCCCTCAAAACTTGAAGATGTGCGGGTTATGAGAGGTTAAAAAACGTGAACACAACTCAACAGGGAGAACAGGAATGATCTGCTTAAACATGAGCCAAAGGTCTGAACAGACACCTCGTCCTACAAGATATATGGATGCCAAATAAATTTATGAAAAATTCTGAACACTACATGACATTAAGGAAACCAGTTTGATACCTCTACACACATATTAGATGGTTCTCTCACTGCTGGTGGAAATGAGAATAGTTCAGACTTTGGGAGACAGTTTGGCAGTTTCTTACAAAACTGAGAATACTCATATTATACAATTCAGCACTCTCCATAAACTGAGTCAACAACTTAGATCCACAAAAACACTTGCACACAGACATTTATATACAGCTTTATTCACAATTGCCAGAACTTGGAAGCAAATGGTATGGCCTTTCTGTATTCAGACAATGGAATATGATTAATTAATAAAAAGAAATGTATTTATCAATTTATGATTCCAAAGATGTGGAAACAACCCAAGTGCCCATAAATACATGAGTAGATTAATAAAATATGGTATATAACTACCATGGAGTACTACCCAGCCATAAAAAAATAGCAATCTACTATCTTTTTGGATAACATGGATGGAATTGGAAAACATTCTCCTAAGTGAAACGTCATAAGAATGGAGAAACAAACTCAAGTACTCAATACCAAATTGAAGCTAATTGATTAATACCTACGTGAACACATGTAAGTAAGTCTCAAAAAAAAAACTAGGGAAGGGGAGGGAAGGGCATGGGTATATTTACACCTACTTGGTATAGGGCACACTATCTGAATGAGGAGCATGATTATGTGTATAAGTTTGACTCAATTCCTACAGAAACAAAGTATGTAAACAAAACATGTATTCCTTAATATTCTGAAATTTAAAAAAAGAGTGTGGAAAAAACTCTTGACAATGTCAGCCTGGGAAAAGATTTTATGAAGAAGACCCCTTTGGCAGTTATTGCCATACCAAAAACAAACAAATGGGACATAAATGGATTAGTAAAGTGTGGTATATGTATACCATGGAATACTACTCAGCCTATAAAAACGATGGAGACTTTACATCTTTCACATTAAACTGGATGGAGTTGAAGTACATTCTCCTTAGTAAAGTATCACAGGAATGGAAAGACAAGTATCCAGTGTACTCAATTTCAATGTGAAACCAGCAGATGAAGAATGATATCCATGCATTAGAGAAAAACACAATTGAATTCAAGTAGGGGGGAAGGTAGAGAGGACAGAGAAGGAGGAAGGGGGTTTGGAAAGATCTCACCTAATGGGTACAACGTAAGGGCATATGGAACCCTGTGGGTGAAGGGCTCAGCTACAACTTGGACTTTACCTAACAAATGCAACCAATATAACCTAATCATTTGTGCCCTCATATTAATCTGAAAGAATTAAAAAAAAGTTAAAAAAAGAGAAAAAGAAAAAAAATGTGCTATCAAGCCACGAAGAAACCTTAAAAGCATTATTAGAAAATGAAAGAAGCTGGTCTAAGAAGGCTGCCTGGTTCCAACTATATGACATTATGGAAAAACAAAACTATGGAGACAGTAAAAAGATGGATGTTCTCCAGGGGAGAGGAAGGAAGGCAGGATGAGTAGGTAGAGCACAGAGAATTTTTAGGGCTATGAAAGTATTCCCCTATGAATGGTAGATACATGTCATTGGTTGAAACCCATACATACACAAAAGAAAGAGTCTGTAGTATGGACTTTGGGTGACAATGATGTGCCCAGGTATATTTTATCAACTGTGACAAATGCACCACTCTGGTGAGGGGTATGGATAGTGGGAGAGGCTATGGATGCTAAGAGGTAAATGGGAATTCTCTGTACTTGTCAATGTTGCTGCAAACTTATAACTGCTCTGAAAAAAATGAAGTTTATTTGAATAACAAGGATAAGGTTGAAAAAAATCTGTGCACACAGCTGGGATATTGCCGTTTTCAGGGCTTAGGCATTCTTATTAATTACATATCCATATTAATGACCTCCCATGGGAGACGTCTGAACATTCCGATTACATCTGTTCCTCATGACTCTCTCCTTCACCTAATCACTTCATCCCTGAGCTATACTCCAATATCAAAATATTATTTTGCTCTCATTGATGAAAATATACTTTTGAGAGAAAGTCTGGTAGGAATTTGGTTGATGGTTTTGAAGAATTTTGCTCACATAGAAAAATTTTGTTCCAATGAGCTGAAGGTCCAAATCCCAAGACTAGGTAAGCCGTGCTGTCTTAGATGGGAAATGGTGTAAACCTTGAAAAATTCAGTTCCTGGGTTACTTGGTGGGATATTCTTACCATATGTGGTGTGTTGGGGGGACAGTTTCAAGGCCTAGTTGCTTTGGTTCCATGGAACTCAGAGATTAGGGCTCCATTTGTTGTATTAATTTATGAAGTTCTTGTTTTGCCTGAGGTTTCTCTGAACAGCAGGGAATTTGGTGGGGTAAGAGAACTCATTGTCCTTCTTCAACTGATTTTAATTCTTTTTTTTTTTTTTTTTTTTTTTTTGAGACAGAGCCTCAAGCTGTCCCCCTGGGTAGAGTGCTGTGGCATCACAGCTCACAGGAACCTCCAACTCCTGGGCTCAAGAGAGTCTCCTGCCTCCGCCTCCCAAGTAGCTGGGACCACAGGCGCCCGCCACAATGCCCGGCTATTTTTTGGTTGCAGCCATCATTGTTGTTTGGCGGGTCCGGGCTGGGGATTCGAACCCGCCACCTTAGGTGTACATGGCTGGCGCCTTAGCCGGTTGAGCTATAGGCGCCGAGCC